>PVHY01004100.1:61291-98505 GCA_004024945.1 Uropsilus gracilis | reverse complement strand
ACAAAAACAAAGCAAAAAACCCAATTGAAAAATGGGGAGAAGAACTAAAAAGACACTTCACCAAAGAGGAGATACAGATGGCTAATAGACATATGAAAAAATGCTCCACCTCACTAATAATTAGGGAAATGCAAATTAAAACCACACTGAGATACCATCTTACCCCAGAAAGAATAGCCCACATAAATAAAACAGACAAATATTGGCACGGATGTGGAGAAAAAGGAACTCTCTTACACTGCTGGTGGGAGTGCAAACTGGTCCAGCCACTATGGAAGACTGTGTGGAGGACCCTCAAACAATTGAATGTGGACTTACCATTCGACCCAGCAATCCCACTACTAGGAATATACCCAGAGAACATGAAGACATTAATTCAAAAGGACACATGTAGGCGCATGTTCATTGCAGCCCTGTTTACAGTTGCAAAGAATTGGAAACAAACCAAATGCCCCCAAAAGGATGATTGGCTAAAAAAAAATGTGGTACATATACACGATGGAATACTACACATCCATCAAGGAGGACAAACACATGTCATTTGCAGCAACCTGGATGGAACTAGAAAGACTTGTATTAGCAGAAATAAGCCAAAAAGAAAAAGAGAAGTACAGGATGGTCTCACTTATATGAGGGATATAGGGAAAATCAAACAAACAAATAAAAAATGAAAACAACCAATGGGACTGAACCATGGAACGAGAGAGGAGGAGGGGGAAGAAGGCACGGAGGTGAAGAGCACAAAAGATCAGGATAGTTAACAAATGTTAGTGAAGTGGGAAAGCCCCGGGGTAAAAAAAAAAATAAAACAAAAAATAAAACAACAACAACAACAAAAAACCACACACACACTTACCATATATCGGAAGAGAACAACAGGTCAAACAACCAACAACTAAACATCAACTTAACCAAACAACAATTTGCAGAAAAATGGGAGAAGGGACTGAAGGGGAGATACAGAGGGGGATATGGAGGGAGGAGGAAGGGGGATAAAGAGCGGGATATGGAGGGAGAAGGAGGGATCAATTAATGCACAATTGTGACAAATCAATAAAATGAATTAAAAAATAAAATAAAATAAATAAATAAAGAGAAAGGACATAAAAAAAGAAACAAAGAAAAGTAATTAAGACTGTAGCTTCTTGATCTTGAACTTCTGGTGTAGTTACTAAAACCTGGAGATGTAAATAATAGCATGTTCTTGAGATTATTTGTTTCAAATACAAATTGTGATATCCAAGAAAAAAAATACTATAATAGCATAGGTGAACATATATCTATATTTCTACATTTGAAATATTCAGAGTGAATAGATTGAGCAGTACACTATTATTACCTGAGGTGTAAGATTTTTAATTTATGTGGTACATTTTTCACATTTTCAAAAAGTGTTCATATTTAAAATCTCAGGAGTATCTAGTATTTTACCAAATAAAATAGTCATTGTAACCAGAGGGGAAAAAAACTACATTTTGGTTTCAGTAATGGGCTTTTCCAAGTTTTTTTTTTCCCCAACTGAATTGGTGTATGATCACTCCCTTGCTGTTGGTATGGACTCTGTTGATAAGATTTCAGTTATTATTGAAAGGAACCGCTGTTGAGGAGTCAAAATTATTCCCTAGTTATTGTAGTATTATAGTGGTGACTGTGTAATGATAGTAGTGATAAAATGTAGTGATAACAATCTGTTAATTTATTCAAATAATCAGTCAAACATTTTGCTTAACATAAACAACACCAACCTTATCCTGACTTCATAAGCACCCAAATGTCCTTAATATAATTGATGTTTACCTGGCTCTTGTTGAGTTTAGATTCTAATCTTGTCTCTCATACAGCAATGTTCAGTATTTTTATTGTTGACTTCAGATTCTAACCTGGTCTCTCATATACAAATATTCAGTATCCATCAATTCTTAGTATTCTATCCTATATTGAAAAATAAAAATTCAAGTACGAAAAGAAATGTTAAGGGAGTCAAATTCACTTCTTTAACATCTAACTGCCTGCAACAGATCTTATGCTGCTTTGAGCAGAAACCACATGGACATGAGACTTTTAAAATATACATTAATTAGTCTGTACCCAATTGAACAAGTGAAAAGGATTTAAGAATATTGCTTATTTCTTCTATTCTAGATATCGCCCATCTTTTTTAATGCTTAGACACAATTTAGGTTCAAGCTGTAAAGGTGTAATCCCCAGGGGAAAAGGAGGTTCCTCCTGCTCAAAATTGTGCACTTCAGTTTGGTGCTTAGCTTGTTTTGACTTTTCCTCAAGTCTTTTGTTTATTTTTTCACTATATCCCATATATTAGTGAAACCATTTGGTTTCTGTCTTTTTCTTTATGAGTTGTTTCTGCTAATATGATTTCTTCTAAGTATATCCATGTTGTTATAAAATTGTCGAATTTGTCATTTTTAATTGATGAGTAATATTCCATTGTGTATATATACCACATATTTTTCAACCAGTCACCTGTTTGGGGCATTTAGATTGCTTCCATGAACTTGCAATTATAAATTGTGCTGCAGTAAACATCTGAGCACAGGCGTCCCTTTGTACCCACCTGAAAAGTTTTAGGCAGTAAACTAGGTATTACTCTCAAATGTGCAGCCCCTTGAATGGAATAGGTTCCAACTAGGAGAGAAGTATTTTTTTATTATACAAAAAGGGCATATTTTGAAAGATTAACAATCACCAGAGGCCAAAGCAAGATGTTAATTATGGGATTGAGTACAAATTGAAAATGACAAGACCCTCTTCTGTCTGAAAGAAAGAAGTGTTTTCTTCACAAAATGTGACCTTTCATCACATTTTGGTATTTGTTAAACTTGCAGTCCCCGGGAATAGAGATAATCCTGGGCTTGGTGGTGACTCTCACAGACACCCTGAATTTCAGATAGAGAGATGCTTAGAGTCTCCCCAACTCCCTGCAAAGGGGTGATGGGATTACCTAGTGTTGGGTAGAGTCAGAAAACAGGTAACTAAGATTTTACTGTTCCACTGTACTTCCCTTATAAAGAAAAAAAAATATCATTAAGAATTTAAAACTTGCTTTAGCAGTGTCAAACCCTAACTATGGGCCTCTCTTCTGTGATACTGGTCTAATTTCAAGAATCCTGCTATGCTGGTGACATTTACTCACAAAAGTATAATTCAAAAACAAAACACATCTTCAACTAACATAACTGAATATGCTTATTAATAGCAATTTCCTTGTTAGCAGAAAGACTGAGAGGGCACCTAAGACCCCTAAACTTACATGTCCTAAATGGGCTCTGCCATCTGCCACATAGAAACAAAAGTATATTCTTACATTGTAAAATCTTTAATAGAAGAGAACTGCAATACAATTAACGTGAATAGAAAGAAAGTGTGACTAGAAAATAGCTTCCCAATGAAACAATGAAACCCAAAGTTACCCATCCTCTCATGGGTAAATACACAGTTAAACAGGTTGACCAAAAAACAGGGCACTGAGGCCCAAAGTTTGCCACAGGTCTAAGGCAACTTTCTGGCAGGGAACCATAGGAAAGGGACAGAAAGGGAGATGCAAGCTGGAATGAAAGCCTTCTCTAGGGTCTCTCGTCCACTTTTGTTCCAAGTGTTTCTGTTCTTGTCCATTTCCTCAAAACCTCTTGTAAGTCCGAGGCCAAGAAACAAGTGTGGCTTACTCTTCATGTGTCTCTCTTTTAAGTATCTCCCCCACCCATGTCTCCTTCTCCAGGTCCTTGTTAGCTTCCCACCCTTCATGAGGTGGGGCAGGGAACTGGAACATCTCTCCCCTTTTTTGTTTATGCTCTCATGGCTTTATACTTTCCAGAAGGTGAGCCATTAACCCATACTTTTAACATATTTTATCCAACAATTAAATTTTCAGAATCAAGTACTGATTGGAAATAATTTAAGTCATATTTCTGTTATTATCTCTGAAGATACATTTGTATAATGTCATTTAAATATCCTTATACAGATATACACATGCTATACGTTAAGGCTTTAGGTGTTATTGTATATATTGTGTCAATTGCTTGTAATATAATTCTTTTGAGTTAAATAGGTGTTGTTGCAGAGTGACTCTTCCCGGACACAAACCACAGTCTAGGTCTCATTAAAATGATACTTTATTATAGGGCTGCCTCCTTCCCCAGCATGACATAAGGGAAGAGAGAGCAGCCCGATCCTTTGCAGACCAGTGATTATATAATTACAGACCAGGAACACATCCTCATCAGCTGGCAGTTAAAATTTATGGAGGTAGGTGGGGATTTCCAGAAATAGATAAAAAAAACAAAGAATATATTTAGGTAACTTAATTTGTTAACAGTTGTTTACAACTGATAGGAGTTGCTTAGTTGTTTTTCTTGGTTTTAGGAATTTAGGGAAAGACCTTAGGGTTCCTTTCACATACATGTTTAAATCATGGTAACCTAGTGACAGTGTGGGAAAGGGTTTGGCCTTATCTGATCTCAGTTCCTATCCCTTTAAGCATTTGTTTCAGTGTGTATACACATGGGGGTCCAAATACATGTAATTTTACAATTTTTATAACTGTCATTGCATATTACATATGATTTAGCAAACTAGAAATTGTATGGTTTATTTCTATTATCATACTTTTCAAAATTGCTGCTATATCTTAAAATATTATCTCTTTCCATATGACAATTTTTAGGAAAATAATGCTTTTCAGTGAAAATATCACTGGTCAACTTTCCCAAATAAACCATTCACCTTTCTTCTGTTGTTTTCCTGACTTACATGTCAGTAAACAAACTTTCCTGGCCTACATGTTAACCTTCTTCCCCATTTCATTTATACCTCTCTCAATTGCTAGTTTATAGTAAAATTAAGATCTTCAGTTGCACTATTTGCCTTTCCCCCAAGCCCAAAATGATTCTGAATGAATTTTAAGTAACGAAAAGTCTCCTGCGCACTGGATGGATGTTAGTGGTCATGGTAAATTGATTTCCCTCTACATCCAAATAGTAGTAAAATAGTCCTGGCATTGAAGTGGAACTCAAATTTTCAGAAGAGAATAAATCATCTCAGTATTCACTGTACTTAGCTAGATAGCCTATTCCCGCTCCTCCTTTACATGTCTTGAAGTTAGTTCTTAATAGTTATTCAATCCATTGATTTAAAGATTTTTGTGAAATAATTTTATATTAGTCAAATGATTCAGAATGTGCTATGCTTTTATTTACTGATTCATTGTTTGTTGAACATGGGCCCACCACCTCATGGCATAGGACACTAAAAAAAAAATGCTACAAGCTTTTGAGAAAAGAACTAATTTAATGTATGATCACCTAGGGATTATTACAAGGGAGCAAAATTCTGCCACACCAAAATATGTCTTTTTGGGGAAAGGTTTATTTCACTGGAGGGACTCTAAGACATGGTAGAGTTATTTTTGGTATTTGTAAACTTCTATCTAATAAGGACATCTCACAGAAATATCTGATCTCCTTATCTCTCTTCCACTGAGAAGAAGTGAAATCCCCATTCCTCTGCATTTGCAATAAACACCCTAAATGAAATTTTCCTTTCTCTCTTCAACCTCCCCTTCCTAGCTAAGGTAATTAAGATGGTGTCTAAAATCTCATGGATGAGTCACTCCTCGGGGTGGATCTCTCCTATGTATACTATAGTTACAATTATTATTATTAAACATTTTGATTCTCTTATCAATTTATCTGATGCTTGTTTGATTAACTGTCAGCCTAGAACTCAGAGAGATACCCAATCATTTACATTGTGCCCCTACAGTTCAAATCAGTTTTCTCAATGATGTGCTTTCAGGCAGTATTTTTGAGGCTGGGGAAACAGAGTATTTAAAAAAATAAGCTGATAAAGTCTGATTAGCTATTTAGACATTGTAGTGAATGATGGTGTATCTAAAATCTGGGCACAGAACTACAATAAAGCTGAGTGCCTCTTACTTCTGAATGTCAGTTTAGCCATCAGCCAGGAATCTTACTTCATTTCCCTGGTTATTTTTACTCTGGTCAATGAAATTTCATCTCAAGGACAGAGAACATTCTTCTGGGCCTGTGCTCTGAAACATAACTGGAAATTTACATTTAAAAAGTTGTTAAAGTCATTTCTCTAAAAATGGGGAATTACCAAGTTTCCCACCCCACTAAGCGATTGTAGAACTGAGCGGCCATGTGAAGCTATGTAACACAGAAGGCAGGTGAGCTCAAGAGAAGAAAGTTCTCATTCCAAGGCCTCGTCCAATTTGCACCCTGGTACTGCTAGGAAGGAGACCTGGGAGAATATGCACAGAGAGACATTTAGAGACACTTGAAAGTGACAGGTTGGTGAGAGACGGGTGGGGAGGCTGACAATAGCAGCCTTTACCTTGATTTGTACTTTGATTTTACTCCGTTTTCCTCCAGAGTTGCTTGGCCCATTCTGCCCTTTCCCTGTAAGGTTCTTTGGTAGAAAGTATCTTAGACTTATGACAAGTTTCAGGCCCCAATAGACCTGCTTCAGGCCAACTCTGTTTGGCTGGCAATCTGCTCACAAGGTGATGGATGTTTTTGTATGTTTTATTGGGAACTTATGCTTTTTTCTCTTCTCTATGTACACTAATTCCGCTTTTTCACAGGAAGAGTCCTCTTTGTCTGTGCACACTGATGGCTGAATCCCTTTAGAACATTCAAGTTTGGAGGACCCAGAGTAACCCTCAGTCTCAGGCTAACAATATCTCATATTTTTCCTGACTTAAAATGAGGGATATTTTTGTCCCATCGTTTCACTCACACAAGATTTCCCTGATGTTCTTCCAAGATAAGCAAATTCGGAAAATGCCACTACAAAACCCACAATTTCATGGTCATTTTATATTTTATTTTTGAATTACCTCTGCCAAATGTCACTGTAATATCTTATGGAGAGGTACACTTTTTCCTCATATTACTATATTCTTCTCACATTTCAAAGAGATAGAGACATCTCTATACCTTCTCTTTGCTGAAATGTATATTCTATTACTCCTTCCAACAAGCATTCCTGTCACAAAAGCTGCCAAACATTTCCAGTATTTGTTTATTTCACGTAATTGAAAATGTCATTCTTTTCTAATAATCAAATAATTTATTTATATATAAATTTCACATCTTTGTAATGCCTGGGATTCACCCCCCACCCTCCCTGACCATTCCCACTCTGTCCTGCCCCCCACCCCGAGTTGTGTACTTCAATTGGGTTGTTAGCTTGTTTTGACTTTTCTTCATAGCTTTTTGTTTATTTTTCTTATTGCACTAATTGCCTTTCAATTTAAAGGTAAATTGACCCATGTGAAAAACAGTAGTAACATTTGAACATGTAATCTGAAAGTTAAATAAGTCTTGCAGAGATTGATAAGTAGGACTTCTTAACTGACAAGGACTATCACACTTTGCCTTTTCCTTTCCATACTATTTGATCTTAGCCACAGATTATTAATTTAAGAGTTTTATCTTTATACTAAACTTGTAAGCCAAATCTACAAGATTGTTCTTTCTTGTATCCTTCTGCCATTATTTCATTTCATTCAGGTCTTTAGCAGGGAATTTAAAAACATTTTTATATTTTTGTCTATACTACTAATGATAGCACATCATGTTTCTCCTATTCCTCAAAATTTATTCTGAACTGTCTCCAGGTCCAGCCAAAATTATAACCAAAAGCTTTTCAGATTCGTTCCTTTATTCAATCCTACCGAGAGGTGGTCAGAACATCCTTATCTTTACATTAGAATTCTATCATGGATTCTAATCATATTTGGATTTACTCTCTACATTTTTATATATCAATTACTATTCAGGTTTGGGTAGTCAAATCTCTCTTATAAGTCACTGTGGATTAGGAATTTAAATACAGCTACCTTATTTTTGCTTTCCACTGTGATTGCAGAAATACTCTGTCAACTCTCTTTCCCACATGCACAGTATTTTGCATGGTATATTTAGTATTTTCTGTTCATTAAATTATCTTGTATTTGCCAGCATACACCCACATGTGTTCATATATGTATGCACACACATATGCACAATATATACAAATGCATGCATGCAATGCAGATATAATATGCAGACTTTGTGTATATCCATAAATATAGCATGCATGGATATATGTACACTTGAATAAATAAGTGCTTGAATAAAATGTTTTAGATATATAAAAACAATGAAATGGCACAAGCTGGAATTGAATATTCATTCATTCATTTACTTATTCATCACTTTAATAACTTTTAGTTTGTGGAGTGAATAGCAGTAAGTGTTAAAAATGGTGAGTCTAACAGTGAAATATGCTCTCCTGGCATTTAAGAAAACATCAACATCAGATTGGACATAAGACAATATCAAAAATGTGAAACATGCTTAGAAAGACTCTGATTCTTCATTGAACTTTAATCACAATGCAACGAGAATTACTGATGTACCAATATTTGTGGGAGATAAACCTGAATTGTTTTAAGAAACTGTGTGTTTCCACAGGCAGAATTAGTCACTTATAGTACTCTTAGTAACTTTCACTAGACTTTTCAATAACCATCATAATGTGTTTTAAATAATTTTTATATTTGTGTCTAGTTGTCTAGTTGTTACAAACTTAGAGGCCCGTGTAAGCCATACTCTATGCTGCAATACTGTGATCAGTTTCACATTTTATTCTGTTAAGATTTTGAAATTTCACAGGTGCACAGGTTGATAACATTTTTCAGTAACAAAAGAGTTCTATGATTTTAATATTTGTTATTTTCGTAAAAAGCATCAATGATTATGAAGCAATAAACTTTTGGATCTAACTTTAAATTTTTACAAAAGCTATTGCATAAATGAAATATAAATTCCGCTGAATTTAAGATTCAGAAAGTATTTGATATGTTATTGTGATGTAAAACCCAAAAGTAACACACAAAATTATATACTAACTTGTTATCTTACAACATCAAAATGGCTTTGAATCTCCTAGCTGAAATTTCCTACATGTGTTCTCATGGGTAAGGTCTACATACTTAGCAAAGGGAAAGCAAAGTCCTTCCATATTTCCTAATATCAGATTTCAATTCCCCAAGTTACTGAATTATTCAACCTAACCAATCACATCCTCCTATGAGGGCCCTCACCTTCCTGATTCCACAAAGTTTGCCTCCCATTGTCCCTGGTATTCACTCTAATCCCAAGTGTTTGTAAATACAATCTCTACAGGGACATTCAATGCCTTCCCCTCAAACACTGTGAATGTGACTAATAGTTATTTCCATTTCATTTGCTCAGTGTCAGATTCCATGTGTAGGGAGATCCTTCCCTCACTGACAGATGAAGAGAGTGTGGCTAAAACACTCATCATAAATTTAATAACAATCAAACTGTGACACACAAAGGAAAAGAATAGCTAAAGACTAACATAGGTACACGCATGGAAGGTATTTATTCTCTGTAAATAATTTTAAAACAATGATAAAACTAACAAACTGTTTTGTTTCTTGCTTCATGTGTTGATTGGTAGTGTTGTGATAATTTTCTCCTCTCTGATGGAACAGTGCACCCTCATCCCTGCCCTCATGCACCACTGTACGCAGGAAGAGCTAATGCATTGTACCTATTACCTGATCACAACAGATCTCCAGTAAAGGAAAAGTAATAATGGCACAATAGGACAATGCTGGGGAATTTGTTTCATATTGACAATACTTAAGGTCTTCATGGATATAAACCAGGTTTTATTTCCTCTTGCTCTGGAGAACAGTATAAGGAGGTTCTCTCCCACAGAAAACATGCCTTATCATGAGAGGTATTGCTAACAATTTTAATCTTAACAGTAACTGAAATATGATAGAAGAGCTGTAGTATTGCTTCTAAAATATGTCTGCATCTATCATATTTCTAAAGCAATTATTTCATATCCTTTCAATCTAGCTTTCTATTTCTTTGTGCAAGTATCATATATATGTTTTAAAATAACAATGAGCATTGTTGGAGTGTTCATGCTCTCCATTTTCATTGCCCCTGTAGATTCTTCAGCATTTCACATCAAATGAATCATCAGCACGCAAACTTGTTAACACCTGCAAACTTTTTAAAAACCGTTTTATAATGGAAAGTTGAATGAATTTATCAATGTTACAAGCCAGTTATTGAAAGGCAAGTAAACACATAATAACCAATCTCATGTTATATGTGCTTACCATTTAATCATTTGGCATGAAATACCTAAACTCTAAAATGTCAATAATCAGATCCAAATGACCTAGGCACCTGAAGATTATTTTTAATAAATGTTATAATATAGCCAAATCATGAGAGTGCAAGGGACTGATGTAGAGGTGTGCGGGGGGGGGGGGGGGTGAGTACCAAAACCTTGAAACCCCATTCCCAGTACCTATGTTTCAAAGACCACTTATCATCTATCTTTATTTCTAATTTAAACAAATTAAACATAATTTTGTTTTGAACATATTCTTATTTAAGTTATTTGAGCTCTAAGAGATACCGGTCAGTATTAAAACACACACACACACACACACAAACTATAGTATTACAATTTATGTATTCAGATTACAGTTACTTTTCATTGTACAGACTGCTGAGTCTCAGATCTGGAACCCCAGAAAGGAGGGATATCAGTGGTGCTACCAACGTGAATCAGTCAGCCACCCAGCCCACAGCACAGACCAATAGCAGATGAACCCCTTCAGACTCACTCCCACACTATTGACTTAGTCACTACCAAACTGGTCTCAAGAGCTACAGAAGACTGCAAAGACCAAAATATCAAATAAAATCTAATCAAATCAAATCACAGTAGCATCTGCAGGAAAATAAAAAAGCAATTCAACTTTCCAAATTACTGCTATATTATTTTTAAAAAGGCAAGTAGCAAAATGGGTGGACAAAAAAACTTACAACAGGAAAACTCAAGATCCCAAGGGCACATGAATGATATCATAGAGAACACAAATTTCCAGAATGAACCACAAAGGTATGAAAGATTAAACCTTCCTTTCAGATAGAAAATTATAGTAATATAATGATAACTTACACAACTTAACTTATAATGATTAGATTGGCCAAATTGGTTATTTATTAAATATTTAAATTTGATGTTGTTATACATCCACACACATGCATACACCTCTCAGTGTATATATTATACATGTATCCTCTATACTCTTAAAAGCCTGAAGAATGAAAACCAATATTTACATAGGTGATTTAGAGACATTAAATGATTTTGGAGTAGGTAAAGAATGAATGTTATGTGTCTTGATTTGTATGCAATTAGGTACAGAAATTATCTTAAACATGTTAAAGCTATTTTACTCATTTGTACACTTTAATAACAGTGAATTGTATGACTTATAAATTTAGTCTTATGTTTAAGTTCAGAAATTTCTTGCATATCAGGTTACATTTGGTCCTGAGTACATTCTTGCTGCTCCCCTAATAGAAAATATCAATATCAGCAGTGACAGCAAAAACATTCCCTGCTCTGACTCTACATTTTTCACTAAACCTAATTATTGAGTTTTTTCTTACTTTGCAATTTCTTATTTCTTTCACTGTCCCATTATTGTTTTACTTTTTAAATAAAACCTTAATTATTAATTGCATAATAAATACCTTATATTTTTATATATCTTCATAAGCATGGCTTTGAAGTTTTCTAAAAATGTACTTATAAATATATAACATTATTAAAAGCTATGTTAATAAATATGGATTACTAAGCTATTTCCTTCAAATATTATTACTTATGTCTGCTATATTTTTAGGTATTACACTGGCATCAGGGAAGGATAAATAAAAGGACGTCTTTCTCAAATTTTAGTTGAAAAGAAGAGATAAGTAATGAAGAGAAAAATTCTACAAAATATATCAAAAGTATTAAAATTAAAGCACAGAACACTTTAGTGAAAAAAGTGCGTCATTAGATCAATATGAAAGCTATGTGGGAATTTCTTGGGTGATATGTATAGTATGAATGTATAAATATGTATGTATGTGTGCATATCTATCTATATATCTATATCTATATATGTCATATAAATATATCCAAGAAAAGAGGAACATATCAGTTTACTTTCAGCAGATGAAGAGTATGTGCAAAAGTCTAGGACATATAAGAGTACAAAATGTACAAGGGTTATAGCAAATTGTTGCGTATTCTTCTTTAAACTTTAAATCTTCAAAATCATATTCTTTGAAATCCCAGCATTTTAGGTAGCATTCTCTCAGACATAAATGCATAGATGGAGATTCCTGTGTAAAGAATTTACTGCAAACTCAATACATCTATGTCCAAGCACTGAGAAAGGAGACATATGCTAAGACGGGTGTATTTCCAGAAAAAGGCATTGTAGAAGTGAATTCAGGCTGAGTTGAACATCAGTTATAGCTCTGATGTACCCCTCATTGAGGGAAGGGAGCTTTGTTTCCATGCTCTTGTACTTGTCAATAATTGGTGAAAGTCGACCCTGGGGAGCATAAAGTCCCAGACATTCTAGACTGACGGCCAGGTGGGCAAAGTGGTCCCAGGGCTGTCATCCAAAGAATGTGTCAAATTTAAGCTATTAAGGCAAAAGCCCAGAGACACGGTGAAGAGGTACAGTGAAACAAAAAGATGTCAAACAATCCACAAAGAGAACCGCCATGATTACTTACATTTGGACACTAATCAAGCTTTTCTAAATAGGACTGTGTCATGGCTAACGGGAAAACTAGACATACAGCACATTCTGAAACACCTTTATTGAGGTATAATTTACATACAATGAAATTAACCCATTTAACATACAACTTAATGATTTTTAAAGTAAATTTACTGAGTTGTATACCTTCACCATTATATAATTTGGAACATTTCCATCTTTCCAGTAAAATCCTTCATGCTATTTTATCGTTAATTTCCATTTCTACCCACAGTTTCAGACAGTCATTAATCTACTTTATTCCTCTATACAGATTTCCCTTTGTTGGATACATCATATAAATAGAATTATAAAACACTTGGTATTTGTGCTTGATTTTTTTCTACATTTTATTTAAAATATTGTGTTTAATTAGTTTTACTGAATATTGACATTATGCTAGACACTATAAACTGGGCTACTGATGACCCAAAAGTGGCATATGGATCTTGTAATCTTGTGTGGAAAATGGATAATAATCAAATGCCCATAAATATGTGACATTTCAAATATCTCATGATGTTCAGAAGTTAAGGAAAAGTTCCTGGGGAAGTATATTCGACAAATGACTGAGGTATAGGGATTAAATGAGCAAAAAGCAAAAAAGCTTAGATAGGAAGTAAAGGATAAATGAGTGAGAAAATTTTGTTTGATTGGAATTTTGAGAGCTGAAGAAGACTGAATTGAGATAAAACTGTAGCAAGTACCAGGGGCCAGATTGTGTGGAGATTTAAATCATGTGAAAATTTTGGTGTATTTTAAGGTCAATAGAAAGATATTTAAACACCTGAAGTTGGGCTTTTGGGGTAAGATAGAAGACATACAGTGTCATTAAAAATAGCCACTGTAAGCAAAGGAAATATTTTTCAATGTTTACAAAATTTATTTCCTAAACAGAGACAGATGCACATCTTGTTTTACCTGCTTCAGACTCCCATTTCATGACAATTGGAGGGTGTTTTAAAGGGTATCTCATTTCAAATGAAGAATATTTAAGTGATAAAACAATCCACTCATGGGTATTTCTGGACAATTTAAAATTTTAAGTACATCTTTCAGTTTACTGTATTGTGCAATCTATGTGAGTAATTGCATCACACCTCTTTATGTATTTCTAATTTTCTGTAACTTAGCACTAAAATGTGGGAACTTATTGATACTCTAACACAAGATTTATTTACATGGAAAATATAAAATAAAACAAATTTTCAGGTCATTTGTGCAAAAATCTCACTTTGTTAGCTTGAATTTTCATGATGTTTACATGAATGCAATTTACTAGATAAAGGTTTGCCAGCATCTTCCACTCTCCTTGAATAGATAGATATGGGATTATTTTCTAAGTCATGCAGTAAGATGTAAAGAAAAATGCTATGCTTAAAATAGAAGACTCTTGTTAAATAAGAGAGAAATTGTCTGGTGAATATCAAATGGATCATTTTGCATTTGATTTCTAACAATATTACAAAAAATTGAATAAAATTAACAAATGAAGTATAATATTGGAACTTAGATACAGAATTTTGGGATTTAAAAATATAAAAAATGATTACATACACAAATAGACCAGGTTTTGAGAAAAGCTATACAAGTGACCATTTTACAGAAATAGAATTCTATGTTTCTGGAAATATGCTAGATATATTTCACTCATTGGAACTGTTCTAACATTATGACCAGAATCAACAATAAGTGTGTGTGCTTTGCTTACATATTTAGAGCACTCTGAAAAATGGAGATGACAAAACATCCCATGTATTTTCAGTATGTAAATTATAATTCTTTTAGTTTTCAAAACCTTAAGCTGTACGTACTTTACTGTTACTATTTCAAAGAACACAAAACTAAGAACGAGGACAAATGCTTTGCAAAAAGTCACACATGATTGTCTTAATAATTTAAAATTATTTAGAAATTAAACCCCAGTTCTTTCTGATTTGGGAATTCCCATAATTTGTCATTTTTTCCCCATAAAATACTTATAATTCATGGTTTTATGCTAGTTTATTCATAAGTGTATTCTCCTGTATAAAATAATATGTTAACCACACTTTTACCTTGATGGATAGTTCTATCTTATAAAAACTGTGAAAAAGTGAAGACATGATTGTGTCAAGGAATTGTTGTTCTTTTTAAATAATAAAGGCTTGAGAAAAGTATTGCAATATAAGAAATTTAGACACTATGTAAGATATTTCAATTGTAATGATTGGAAACATGCAAATGTTCATAGAAGAGGACTTACACATTTTGGGGGTATTGAGTATCCATTACATGGAGAAAAGAGAAAACTCAGGTATCTGACTTTGGACCTATTTGTAATAGAGTGGTCTTCATATTAGAGGATTGTTTCACTTGACAGGAATGGATTCTTAGAAACTTTTAACAAACATTCATTTACTCATTTTTCAACACACTTATCCCAGTTCAGAGTCACGGGTGGTCTAGGCCATCTGGATGGCCCAAGGCACAAAATGGGAACCAATTCTGGACAGGATACCCTTCTTGGACATGACACCCTTCCCATTGCAGGGTGCATCACAATCCCCACATATTTTCACTCAGATTGAGATAGTTTAGACATCCAATGAACTGTATGTCTGTAAGATGTGGGAGGAAGACAGAATAGCTGGAGAAAATTCATAGAGGCATATGGAGAACATGGCATTGGTCTTAGCTGGGAATTATTTCCCTTTTCTCATTAATACTATAATGAAGCATTGAACAAAATGATACTATTTGAGGAACCTGATCATATCCCAAGCCTCATGTAATGACCAAACAATTGGTTATTTCAATTCAAGTTGACTCTGCAAATAAAGAAATAAAAAATCAGGCAGATTAATTGTATGACTGAAATAATAGCTTAATTATTTGTGGGCTCTCTGCTACCCTGTACTAGAGATTCAATTCATTTTACATTCTCATACAGGTGATTATGTGTGATTCTGCAACAAAGTGTAACTGATTTCTAGTCTAACAAACTATTTTTATAATCAGTACACTATATGAATATACAATTGAATTCTAGAAGGTAATTTTCACTATAGAGGAAAAAAAAGGTTAAAAGAGAAGGGAAAGTAAGAAAAGGCTTGTCTGTAGGAATATAGATATTTTTCAAAATATACATAACCTCTTTCTTCTTCCGTTCTTTCCACACATATATGTACAAGAGTTAGTTAACATAACAGGTAGATTATATTGTATGTTTCATGGGTTTTGAAGGTGTGAGAATAACCGATGTAAATTTGATACAAGAGTTAGAGTATTACAATTTTAGTAAAATGCAATAATAGATTAGAACTATGACTACATTTTATTCTATATTTGAATATTTGTGAAAGATTTTATTGTGCTATCTGTTTAATTTTTACTTCATAATGTTCTCTACTCTAACCCTCTAATTATAAAATAATT
The DNA here is from genome assembly GCA_004024945.1 of Uropsilus gracilis. Classification (NCBI taxonomy): domain Eukaryota; kingdom Metazoa; phylum Chordata; class Mammalia; order Eulipotyphla; family Talpidae; genus Uropsilus; species Uropsilus gracilis. The sequence continues at coordinate 82,394 of PVHY01004100.1, read as the reverse complement.
TACAATAAATATCATAGTTAATATTTCATTTTTAGGTCAGTCATGTTCCAGATGTTATTACCAGGTTCTTAAGTGCACATTTTGAAAATTTTATTGCATTAACTTGCTACCCAGAATTTTTATAATTTTTCTCCTTGAAGTAACTGCATTTTTTAATTTGAATTTAGTTTAACTTTATTTTTTTTCAAAGTGACATTCATTCTTAGGTCCTACAGTGCTGGAAGTATTTGATATATATTCCGGGCAGAGATCCACTTTTTAAGAAAAAAAAATAGAATACTTCCAACTAGTTCAACTAGTGTTAGCCAGAGTACATTTATGGCATAAACAGTGGTTACATACTAAGGAAAATGTTTTATTCAGTCAACATCAAAACTTTCCTAACCTTGGCAATAGTTTATTAGTCTTTTAAATTACTGCAACATTCACTTATATAAAGTAATGAATAATAAATTTTAAATCATGATTGAATAAAATCCCTTCCTTTAGACCCATTGTCACAATGTAGAAATGTTGCCGAGTCCCTGGATTAAGATTTCAAATGAATGTGTCAGGGAGGCTTATTGTCCAACAGACTACAACACATGGGCACTGCACCATGCAAATGGACTTCTATTCTTGACAGTGACTGCTGCTTTAAAAGAAAGAAACAATTTACAGAGAAATAAGTGCATGCTGAGCAAAACAGCCTGCCTACAGACTGTGAAGTAGGCTCAAAAACATAGCTTGGAATTGAGCATAGGAAAAAGGTTTAAACTGATTTACATTATTTCATATTCAGGGCACATCCACTCTTCAGTCTTTTCCCTGAAACACATTTTGTTTCCGACTCTGTCAATTTCAACCACATCGCTTTCTGTTAGTCTCCCAGTGCACAGAGCTGTTGGAGGAACCAAGGCCCCAGTCTTGTAATGGCAGCCCACCCTTGGAACACTGTGGGAGCAACAAGATAACAAAACCTGGGATTTTTGTGGAGACATCTGATGAGAGCGTTCTGCCAAACAATGAATCCAACCCAAATACCTCTTGAAAAATGGTCATGCAGTCTCTACCTAGTATTTTTTTGTCACAGATAGAGTCAATATTTACAAATTTCAACATTATTCAATTCTTCCTGATTTTACCCCCAAAATCAATTTATTGGTTGTGTTTCTACTATCTAGGGCAAAACACAATCTTTTCATGACTATATATGAACAGCTGAAGAATACAAACATGACCCTATGTACTTGTTTGAAACCTCTGTTAAACACCCAATTTTCTTTCTCTTTCTCATAGTTTCACTCAAATCCCTTAATAAGATAATCAGTGTATATGTGGTATAATGAAAAGCTAACCCCCAGAATATGTTGATGATAAAATAATTGAAAGAGAGATAATAATCTGTTCTGTTAATGTTCTCTTTAGTATTTCAGCTATGGGGATCTTATATATTACTTCATGTTCTACTGCTACAAGATTTTTTTCCCCTTTGCAAGAACTATTGTTATGCTACCCTCACTGACATTGAAATGTTGTGTATACCATAGCAAGAACTATAAATTAATACATACATAAAGTCAAAAAGAACTGATTTGGGAAGCTTTACTTGAAGCTTTTCTAATTTAAAATCTCTTAAGGTTTTCTAATTATAATTTAGAATTTAATTTTTTCTAATCTATAATTTAGTGCTTATATAAGATTAATTGATATGTTTTATTGCTTTAAGGCAAGTGGAACTCCTATATTACTCTTTTATATAAGAAATACTGATTTCAGGAGATATAAAGTTTCTAAAGGTTTAATTAATATTTTTCATTTCTATAAAAATATATTAATGCATTTTATTCTTATTAATGTTATTTTATTACAATGACTAAATAAATTTTCTTTAGCAAAATTTCATTCTAACTTTCTATGTCTCAGGTCTTCAATGTTGAATATTAACATGTATACATACCACATTAATTCTGCCATTTCTAATTTTTTCAATCTTGGATATTTAATTTCAGTATTCCTGCCTTAATTTTCGCATGTGTAAAATGGCTGTGATAATTATGTGAACCTCACAATGCCAATAATACTGAATCTGATGTTAGAATTGTGATAATTACAATGGTATTAATAAACCTAACTAGTGTATAATTGAGCTATTTTAGAAATATCTTTGAAGCACTAGGGTTTTCTAATACAAATAAAATATAAAAGAAAAAGGGGAAAAGACACAGTGTCCCTAGTTTCACCCACCATGTTTCCAAATCACTAACAAGACAAAGACTTGCAAACAAAGTAATTTTCTTTACTAAGTTGTTCTTTTAGTTCACAAAAAACCCCCAGCATATCTAATAAAAACAATCTCAAGGCTAGTGATATTTTTTAGATTGTGAGCAGTGACACAGAAACAGAGACAGTGACAGAAAATGAGAAGAATGTGACAGAATGATTAACTGCATGAGTAATACTTCCTTTCCATGCCAGAAACATCTCCTGATTTCTGAACGAGGTTGAAAAATGTGTAGGGTCAGTGTGGAAGTCAACTATAACAACTTAAACACTGTATAATAGCACATGAATTCCCTCCCTATGACATCAGAGGAAATAAAATAGAACAAAATATCTTCCTCTTCCAGAACAAACAGCAAACACAGCAAAACAGAAAAAAAAATGGAAATGACAATGGACAAGGTAACAAGGTTTCTTTTTTGTAAAATTAAATAGAGGAAAAGTGAAAACTTTGCAGATGGAAAATATGAATTTTTAAAAAAATCTTAGGTACAGAGAAGAGAAATCCAATCTCTTGTGAAACTAAATGTGTTACTGGTCCTAGAAGGGAGGGATGTATGTTGTAAGTGATTGAGAATGAGAGGATGAAACTAAATACTCTGTATGACAAATACACTGAGTTTTAAGTAAAACAACAAAATAATAAAAGGAATACAGAAACACAGTAATATGTAAGGGTATATTAAGTAGAAGTCAAGTCTAAAAATAAGATGGCTGAGAATGAACATAAAGCATTCTTTTTATACCTAATCTTCTGATGAATTTTAGTTAGATAAAAGGTTTATATTCCCAGGTCTTGCTATTCCCCTCCCCCCAATGGATTTACATGATGCTGGAGGCATGACCTCTCTGTCTTCCAAATATGTAACAGGCTGCCACAAGTAATGAAATGATTTTGCATTGTTCTCAATCATGTCATTTTAGTTATTTACTTTTCCTCAATAAAACTATCTAGATAAGAAAAGCAGCCTTCCTGTTAAGTACTAATGTTAAGACATTTCAGTTAATATATGATATTTTATAAGAACCACAATGGAAATTTGTTCCTAGAGATACTACTTGTTTTGAAAAATGAAAGAAAGTTTGTAAGAATCAAAATTTAGTTTCTAACAATGGCTCATGAACTGTAACTAAACTGCTCAGTTACCTGAATGACATTATCTTAAAATCACAAAATGTTGATTTCAGTTATTGTGAATAAAAGTGCTATTTTTCATGTGCATTTATTATTTTAATCAAGGGAACACTGGCTTACATCACCATACATGATTCAGAAATACAGGGTCCACCTCTTCAACCTCAAAGTGCCCACAGTCTTCCACCACAGTCCACTGTGATACAATTGAATAGAAAGAGAGCAAAAGTTCCAATTAAAAATGGGTAGAAGAGCTAAATAGGTACTTCTTGAAAGTGATCAACAGCCATATGAAAGAAACACTCCCTTATCATCAAAGAAATGCAAATTAATACTACACTGAGATAAATTCTTACAGCTGTGAAATTGACTTATGTCAAAAAGACCAGAAACAACAAGTGCTGGAGAAACTACAGAGAAAATGAAATACTTGCACACTGTTGGTGGGAATGTATACTGGTTTAGCCCCTATGGAAAGGAGTACAGGGGTTTCTCAAGTATTAAAAATAGATATTACAGATGATCCAACAATTCCATTCCACATCTATGTATTTACCTAAGAATGTGAACATCCTAGTTGGAAATCATATATACACTTCTATGTTTATTTCAGCACTTATTTACAATAGCCAAGTTATAGCCCAACCTAAGAACTCGAGGACAAGTGAGTGAATTAAGAAGATGTGGTATAAAGAGACAGTGGGCTGCTACTCAGCTATAAAAAAGAAAGATAAACTTTTGACATTTTTGACAACATGGATACAGCTGAGAGAGATGATGTCAAGCTAAATAAGCCAGAACCAGAAAGACAAATAGAGGTTGATTTTGCTCATATGTGGAATACAGAGAAACAGAGTCAGACAACTTCAAACCAAGAGCAATTGACTCTTTAGCAAGCCCAATACAAGTTGTTGTGCTTTTTAAAAATTGTTTGTTAGTCAAAAATCTATTCTAGGTGTATGGATTTCAATCATAAGATTGCATGTAACTAAATTCCATGAAACAACCAAATACACATACATATATTGGTACCATAGCTGACTATATAATTTCTAGATTAGGTGAAAATGGATGATGAAGTTTCCTTATTCAAAAGAGAACAATAATAAAAGAGAACAGATGATCTTGTGAAAAAATCTCCTTATTCAAAAGAGAAAAGCAAATCTTATTCAAAAGAGAACAACAGCAACAACAAAAGAGAATGAATGATCTAAAGATCATTAAGTAGATAACCATGAGCATAGATTCTAGTGAAATTGTAGAGTTCATATGCTTTTATATCTGATGCAACTTTTTTCTTTATTCTTCCACAAATTTCACACTTCCCTTCATTTTCACAGTATTCAACTGGAGATTTTTTAACTTTTCCTCCTAAAGGCAAATTAACTGGTAAGGACTTTGGGAGATGAGATGGTCCATTTCTTAAGAACATTTATGAAATACTAATCTCTATACCTGTTCTTGCTCCAGTAATTTGTTCCAAAGCATTCCTCAGAACCTCAGGAAGAAAAAAATGGAATCTCTCACTTACTAAATAAAAACTAGTATGCTACGAATATGATGAACATATAAACATAAAACCAAATTATATACCTGCGGGAAATTTGAGAGTGGTGGAGACAAAAAAGAATGAGAAATTTCTAAGTAGTCTACCATGTTTATTCTGGGTTAGTTTGTTTTCTTTAGGCTTCAACTAATAAACTGGATTAGTGGTGATGTTACAATTACTATACTTTTAATGTGTTAAAGTAACCATATACCAAGTGCATGAGAATATATATTGAAATTATGTTTGATATGAAAAGACTACTATTTCATTTCATAACATATTCACCACTAGTTTAAATGTTATTACAAAGTCAATTTCAAAAATCTTTCAATGATCAAAAAATTTGCATATTATTAGATTTACACTTTTATATGTATTTTGAGAATCAATTTCTTAAGCTTTAATTCTACTAAACCTAAGTTTTTGACATATGTAATGTTTAAAAATGTACTGCTGATTATGGATCTAAGATAAAAGTGCATTTGTAGAAGTGTAAAAAGTAACAATATAAAGGGAATTGGAATATAATAATTAAGAATAAAATACCCAGTAAATAGCTAAACCAAAATAACATGAGTTTATTCCTTCCTATATGAGTTAAGTTGTAAATTATACCAGTTCTATACCACAACATTGACAGAGAACAAGTTACTTTGCAGTTCACTGTTCTGTGTCCAGCACAAAACCATTACCTTTATATACCAGGAAGGTAACAGCTCTGCTCCAGGTTACAAGATGAAGGGAGTAACAGTAAACATGTAGATTTGGTGACATCTTTAAAAGAAGCCTTCTGAGAGTTGCCACAAAATCTTTCCATCTGACTTGGAAAATTATTTGCAAGGCTACATCGAACTTAAGGGAGGTTTTTAAATAGTGCCTTTATTCTGTACAGTGAGACAATAGCTGAAACATTCCACTATATTAAGGAAGGCTTAGGTTGATATTGTAAGCATCTTGTATTTTTCTGGCAATGTTCTTGGAGCTCACTGTGTTCTAGATACAGGGTTTTGGGGATGAATTTGAATGCACTAGGCTATAAGAATTCAGAGGAGATGCTTGGCACAGGTTTAAGTGAAAGGATTTTGGGTAATCCAAAGATTCAAAGACATCATTGTACACTTTGAAAAGTATGGGCTTAAAGTATACATAGATAGTACTAACCTATACTTGATACAGGGAAAAAACTTTGGTACAGACCAGTAAGTTTTCCTGGGAAGGTTTAATTCAGAATATAGGTATCCAATCATTGCTCAATAACACAGCTGGTATTGGTGATAACTGAATTTCACTTTACTTACAACATGAACCTGGAGGTAAATGATAGTAAGAAAAAGTAGATAGATGCATACATGCGTATGTATATACACATGCATATACACATATGCATGATTATATGTATACATGGTTATATGTATACAGCATATATACATACATTTTGAGCTAGAAGATAAAAGAAACTGACAGGAGACCAGTGTTTTCTGCTGCAGTAGCCACTGGGAAATAGAAATTAATATAATATATACTATCTATTATTGCTTTTATTTTCAAAATAGTTGATTTGCAAAGTGATTTTATGGCATCACAGTGTTTATTGAGTCCTATGATTCAACATCATGTTATTATCTGTTTAAAGATGATATATGGGAGTGTGAACAGAAATTTAATAAGGGATATTCGGTTTTTAATTTACTTGTTCCCCCCTGTAATGTCTCAAGTTTACATATTTTGAGAGTATTAACCCTTGAATTCTTTAGCCCTTTTCACTTCAGGTTTTTGTAATACTGTTAACATTACTGAATTATTTATGGAATCATTGCACCCAAATATCATATGATTCTATAATATTCCTATTTATATTGTGTATAGATGTTTTTCTTCACTTTTTGGATCTAGTTTGATTCTAATTCATTTATTCTACCACTTCAATTAATTTTATCTAATCTTGTTTCACTTTCTTCTTACTACCTTAAAATTCTATTCTTCACTGGTATTATTACAAAAGTCATACAGCAGGTTTCTTTTCTACTTTTAAAAACCTTATTCCACATCCCATATTTAATTGATTCTTTTTCTGATTCCAAGAGATTTTTCTAAAATATGAACTTGATTTTGTCCCTTCCTCTCTTTATAGCCTTCAGTTACTCTCTATTTTCTGAGAAGCTTTGTCTAAAAATGGCTTTGTCTAAAAATAATAAGAGAACAAATGACAAGATCTTGTAACATGTCAGGTTTCTGTTTACCATTCATCACCATTGAAAACTAAGTATAATTATGGGAAGGTAAATGTAAAAGGATCGATGGCAGCAATAGAAAGCTAGATATGAGAAGAGTTACTAGGAACTTTAGGGATAAGATGATGTGAATATTAGTTTTTAATCATGTTAGCAACAGAGGGACTAGGAAAAAATGTGTTAGGAATTATGGATCTGTAACTATAGTTCAGATATTTCCTGGTATTCTGCTTTGCTTTTCTAAGTTGTTGGAACTTCTTTTGCAGTAGCATTTACAAGACTTCATCTGCTAGAAACAAGTGGCATGAAACAGAATTATATCAAAGATCAGTGAATTAGAAAGACATGGCATAAATACACAATGGAGTACTATTTAGTTATTTTAAAAAAGATAATTTTTGCTACTTACAAGAACATAAATGGAACCGGAGGAGATGATGCTAAGCAAAATAAGTCAGAAGGAAAAACACAAAAATCAAACAGCTGCACTTATATGTACAACTGAGACTAGTAAGGGGGAGAAGTGAGAGAACAAAGCGTGGAGGAATACAATGAGGTGTGGTGGAGGATTATGGGTGTTCTTGTAACCATACCTGAAGGATAATATCTCATATCTTTAAATTACATGTAATGTTCTATATATAAAAAGTAAAAGTGTGCTGAAATAGTAACTAACTTTTAGATATCTTTTTCTTTATCATTTTCTACAGCAGTTGGGCTAATTGTTAATCAAATCAAAATATCATACTGATCAAAATAATTTTCTTAGTTAATTCAATTAGGGAGTCAGGGACAATATTCATACCCATATCTTCTTTACTTCAGATTCATTTTTCTCCCTATCCAAATATATCTTACTCTCTCTGATAACTTTTAGAGAGTTAAGGAATTGAGAATACTTTATATTATCCCTGTTTTAATGCATATAAATATAATATTTCTATTTTTCCAGGCGAGAAAAATAAAATAATGAGTATTTCCCAAAGTCATAGACGTAATGCTAGTAGTTACTTTTAGAGAGTTAAAAAGTATTGGGAGCAACAATATGAAGTGCTTTATACTTTCTTTCTTTAATCTTTTACTTTTAAACCTCTATTATTTCTTTGTATAGTATGCCAAAAAAATAGTTTGAGCACTCCAACTACTGTTGCCTCACACATCCTCCATAAATCTAGATGTTCCATTTTCAAACTTCAAATATATGATTACTGACTTGTAAATCTGCCTTCCCATCAGTAACTTATACTTATATCTTTGTCTGCTCGAATCTCTGCTACCCTACCACATTCACATAGAAATTACAGCTTGTCCTCTAAATTCTAAGGTTGCATATTTGACTGTAGTTTATAATGTACTAAATGCTAATAAGCCATTATAATGCCCTACAGGTAATGCCTTTTTATACCAACAATATCCACCAAGATTATAAGATGAAAACAAAGGAGTCATTGTGCTTTCTGTATTATCACATGAGATAAATACTTCACAAGAGATAATTATTCTCCTACTCCAAAAATAAGTCAAAACAAATAAAAATTAACACAGTAAATAAATTTTTAAGAAAAGAATGGTTTTGCCAGACTTTATCATCATCCTTTTTTACACTTTTCCTTAGCTTAATTTCATACTTGTCCTATTTCATTCTCCCTCACTTCATTTTTTTTCCAAATCATTGACTCTGACTCATGTTATTTATTCATTTATTTATTTATTCAAGCATTGACAATTCTGAGACTTTCCCAGCTCAGCAATATACAGATCATTCATCAGCATGTAAATGTCTTCCCAGCAGTGACCTTGATATTACCAGAACAACATCCTCTCTTTCTTACCCTTGGTCCATTAGGTCAATATCTGTATTACAGAGTAATTCTAAAACTAGAGAGAAACTTGATTATTTTAATGGTTACATAAACTTTCTAGATGATTTTGTATACTCTTTATTATTAGGGAAATACAACTAAACATTGAGCAAGGTTCGGAAGTCATCGGGTAGTAGTAAGGTATTCTTTATTTGGAAGACAATAGTCTATTGCTCAACTAAGATCAATTTTTCTCTGAAATATCTTGCTATGAAGATGTGGGTGGTAGAGGTGCTCAAGTTGCAAGCAAACAGTTGCAAATAGGAAAAGACTTATATGCTCAAGTTGCGATACACATTATATATTTGCTCTTATTATATCCTCAGAATTGAAGGTCATCTCTTTTTTATAATCAAATAATTTATATATAAATTTCACATCTTTGTAATTCCTGAGGTTCATCCCCCCAACTTTCCTAACCGTTCCTACTCTGTCCCACACCTCCCTCTCCCTCCCTGAGTTGTGTACTTCAATTTGGTTGTCAGTTTGTTTTGACTTTTCTTCATGGCTTTTTGTTTATCTTTCCCATGTCCCATATAATAGTGAAACCACTTGGTGTCTGTCTTTTTCTTTTTGACTTATTTCTGCTAATATGATTTCTTCAGGTACATCCATGTTACCATAAATTCATCTAATTTGTCATTTTTAATTGATTAGTAATATCCCGTTTTGTATATATAGCACATCTATTTCATCCATTTGTCTGTTTTGGAACATTTGGGTTGTTTCCATGTCTCTTCAATAAATTGTGCTGGGAAAATTGGACTAAGACCTGTAAAAAAATGGACCAAGACAACATCCTCACACCATGTACAAAAACCAACTCAAAATGGATAAAAGACTTAAATGTCAGACCTGAAACCATAACATACATAGAGGAAAACTTGAGCAAAACCCTCCATGAATTACAATCCAGAAATTCCTTTCTGAAAACATTTACAGATGGCAAAAAAATGAAGGAAAACATAAACAAATGGCTCTACATTGAACTAAAAAGTTTCTGTACAGCAAAAGAGACAACAGAAAAAACTAAAAGAAGCCCATTGGAATGGGAAAAAAAATTTGCTCTCCACAAGAGTGGTAAAGTTTTAATAACGAAGATCCACATAGAACTTACACAACTAATCAAAACAAAACAAGAAGCCCAGTCAAAAAATGGAGAGAAGAACTAAAAAGGCACTTCTCCAAAGAGGAAATACAAATGGCCAACATGCATATGAAAAACTGTCCAACGTCACTAGCAATCAGTAAAATGCAAATCAAAACCACAATGAGATACTACTTTACACCAATAAGAATGGCCCACATCAAAAAAAAAAAAAAAAATAGGTAGCAAGTGCTGCCGTGGATGTGAAGAGAAAGGAACACTCTTACACTGCTGTTGGGAATGTAAACTGGTCCAGCCACTGTGGAAAGCAGTGTAGAGGACCCTCAAACTAATGAAAATGGAACTACCATTTGACCCAGCAATTGCTCTACTGGGAATCTACCAAAAGGAGACCCCAGTGTGGGTACAAAGGGGCACCTGCATCCAGATGTTTATTGCAGCACTATTTATAATTGTGAAGGTCTTCTTAATGAACTTCTTAGATACACACAAATCACATAATTAAGGAACCCTTGTTTGATCTTGTTTGTGTTAAAACCCCAGTTTTGAACCTCATTCAATCAGTTTTAGCTGCATGACTTTGTCAGGTTTAATTATCTGAATTATACTTTCAGAAATGTCTAATGTGAACAATATTTCTCTCTTGGGGTTATATGAAAAATTGCAAACACTAAATCGAAAGCATTTCACATATAGGTATACAAGTGGTAATCTACTTATACAACTTAGTTTTTCCACTTATGAATAGTTATCTTCCTTTTTTGATAGTAACAATTTAACCCCTTACTACATCCCATTGCTCCTAGGTTTGTATACTAGCCTAGGTTTGCAGTAAGAAAGAAGGGTTAATAAATTGATACTTGGAGGATGCAAGTCCAAAATGATGCTAGTGAGTGGAAAGGGAGACGTGAAGTAACCGAAATTGTGCTATAATATAAAGCAATTCTTTAATATTCTGCTTATCATTTCAAATGAACAGTTACTGCAGATAAGAGAATATGTAGGTATAAGGATGGGTTAGAGCACACTTTAAGACCACCCAGGTGGTCTTAAACTTGGACCTGCATTTCCCTTTTTCCCTATAGTCTAGGTTCACTACTGGGATGATAACACCTCTCATTTCTGTGTTGAATCAACATACTCTCCTGTAGCCACTGTAGAAATTATGCCCCATAATCACATGGTTTCTTATTTTATGCAAATCTGAGAGGAGAGTGAAATTAGTAGGATGGATACCAACAGAGCAAAAACATGTAAAGTAGGTGCAAGTGAGAAGCTACATCTAGGTTTATATACTAACACAGTGCTATCCCATCATTCTGGACAATATTGGAAGACACATACCTTGTTAAACTTTTTTCTAAATATGGTACTTGGTATAGTTCCTATTTGAATGTCTGCTTATAACTAAATAAACAAAAGAGTCAAAGGATACATGAATAAGCAACACAGTGTCAAAACATTTCTCCATTTCTTGGAAAATACAGTAAAGAAGTTACTTAGTAAACGATATGTTTGACATCAGCTGATTCAGTTAAAGAGCTGGTTCAAATTATTTTTAACCCATTAATTATGTTAACCACCCATGTGCTTTAGAGATTATCAAAATACAGAAACAAAGGATTCAAAAAAAGGTAATCAAATACATTAATACATATACTGTACTTTGTATCTTCTAAAAAGGTCCTTTCCCCCCTCTGCATATCTTTCTCTATTTCTGACTTATGAATGCTATTAGAGTTTTTTTTTACCTTTACTGTCACCTTATTTTATCATAATAACCTAAAGAGTTCAGATACTATATAAAACACAGTTCCTGACCTAAGGATATATAGTCTTTCCATTTATAGCTTTTGTTTATCTATTTTATTATGCTTTTATGTGCGAGAACTTGCTAAGAAACAATTACAAATAGCAAATGGAAAGAGTTCACATATCCTAAATATCACCTGATTAATTATTTTAGGAAAAGTATATGTAGTTAAGTATGGAGGAGGCAGAGAAAACTTTTAAGAAGAAGTGTGGGGGTCATATAAGAAATGTTAGAGTGGTTTGCCTGTCTAAATCAAAGACAGGAAAACACACACACGTAACTAGATAGAACAACAAACAAAAAAGGATATAATTGCAACAACAAATCCTCATATATCAACCTAAATATAACTGGACTGATGTCATTAAAAAAAAAAAAAACACACAGAGCAGCTGGTTAGATCTGAAAATGAAACCGAATTTTCTTCTGTCTCCAGGAGATACATCTTTGAGTTCCAAAGATAAAGACTGAGAGCAAATGATTGGTTAAAAACACTATGAGAAAATGGGACCAAAAAAGGGGGTTGGGAAGCGGCTGTCATATTTAGATAAAATAGATTATCTAAAATGGGTAACAAAATACTGATATGGAATTATAAAATTGCTGAGGAAATCAATACATCAATAAGACATAACACTCATCAATATGTGTACCAAATAAAGGCACCTCAAAATATATAAGATAAATCTGACAAACCTATCAAATCTGATGAACCTATCAAACCTGACATCAGCCATTGGCAATAGTGCAATAGGAATGAGAGATTGTGACACAAACTTTTCATCAATGGACACATAAACCAGACAGAATCAACAAGGAAACACTAGTCTTAAATGAAGAATCATGCCACATGGGGTTATTAGACACTTATGGAATATGATCTTATAAAAAGCTGCGTACAGTTCTTCTCAGATAAACATAGAACATTCTACACAATGGACAATATTTTGAATTACAAAATAAGTGTCAATAAATTCATAAAGACTGAAACAATCTCATGAAAATACTCTGATCACAATAATATCAAGCTAGAAATCAACCACATAAAGAAAACTGGAAAAACCTCTAACATCATAAGATTAAACAGCACACTATTGAGTAACCACTGGCTAAATGAGGAAATCAAATAAATAAGACATTATAAAAATAATCTGGAAATGAAAAACTAAAAGACAAACTCTTTCAGTCAAAACTTTGCTATAGAACATGCCAAGCGCTGTACTGAGTGGGAAGTATGTAACATGAAGGCCCATATCACGTGAGGAGGGAATACAGTAGACTATATGGAGGACTGTGGATGCTTTGTTGGTGGGTATGGTATGTTGATATGCATCTGAGTCATTGTCCCTATGGCTCCGTAGTCACATACAGTGTTATAAACTAACGTCACCTAAAACAAACAAACAAAAAAACAAAACAAAATAACTGATGGGAGACTATTTTAAGAACAATCTTTTACCTTTTTCAGCATTTGCTAGCATAGGAAAATGAAAACTATATTTATATATAATATGGATGAATATCTTTACTAAATGAAAAATTTTACTTTAGGAAAAAATGTATTGTTATCCCTTAAATCAAGTGTATGTCTGGCAATTTCCATTGGGAAGATCTTTGTTAGGTCACCATTATGAGGCTCATGAGATACCATCAGTTGCCCACCCTAACTCGCTCTACAGTTATAAACCCAAAGCAAGGTCTCATTACTGCTCTATGTTCCATTCATGAGCTTTAAAGTAATAGTCTTAATGCCATTTTTTAATGCTGGTGAATTAGTTCCCCTTATGGTGATTCTCAAACATATTTTTATCAAGCCTCAGATTAACATTTTGGTTTATTTACTGCAGGACAAAGTGATTGGAAAGTGTTTAAAAGTTCAGTGCAATATTTTAAAGATCTAAATTTACCTACATTCTGTGAACAAAAATTGCCATATCTGAATATAAAAAAAATTAAATCACAAACTAAATTCCTTTGCTACATAGCTAAACTTTCTAAAAACAAAAGTACACCAGAATTTACTAAACTGCATAGTTTCATGCATATGGTATTATAAGGGCTTTATTTTAGGTAATAGTCTTGAATAACCTGGAAAACAAAATTAAACAGAATGTTCCAGAGTCATGTATACACTATGATCAGACATTTTGAATTATGTCATTTCTAATTAATTCTCTACTCTTTTATTATGTCTGTTTTTTGTTCCTAAAAAGTAGGTTATATTTTAACCATGATGTCATGATGTCATCTGAGATGAAGAAAACCAATTATGTTTGACACAATATATTGTTATGTCAATCACCTGGTAACAAAATTTCCATATTTTATATAAATGTCATTCTCTGAAAACAAACACAGTAGCTTTAAATGAAATAGGATTTTTCATTTCAATAGCCCAGATTTTGCGAACTTGAGTGAAGTAGTTCAAATAACTTGATTGTAAAATGTATCCTCCTTCAACCTTCCACCACTTTTCAGACTGCCTGATCTCTTCACACCCACCCAGTGAACAAGTAAATTATTTTTTCTAAGTCTTATCCATAAAGCACCAGTATGGATAAGAGTGTCTAACCTAAAATTTGTTAGAGACTTTTGAATTTTAATTGAGGATTCTTTAAGAAGTCTAATGACATACACAGTTATATATTAGCAGAATGAATTAATGGAGTGATGAAATGAGAAATAGTTACATGTAGAATTATGAAAAGGTCATGCCTGAAACATCTATATGACTTACTGAGTTTTAAAATGTTTCATTTGTATCTCAACTTGTTAGAAAAGCCACAGCTTTTTCTTGCTACATAGTCCTTTTGAAAGCTGCTGCTAAACATATAAAACAGCTTCATTTAAAGGAATTTCTCTATACTATCAATATTATAAATTTTAAAATAAACCAGTGGTAAAGATTGCTTGCTATATAAATTATTTCTTACTGCTGAAATTGGAATCTCACTAAAGTCCAAGTGAAAGTATAGATCTTATAAATACCTAAGCCCACTTAAAAAAATACTTCTAAATTCAGGGATATGGTTGAACTAATTGTTCTAAATATTGAGCTCATTTGACCATGTAGTGCCCTTACACAGATAAGCTTGTATGTACAAAAAAGAATGACTGAGTAACACACATTTTCTAAGTAGCTTTGTATCTTCATAATCCTTAATTGCAACATTAACCAAAGTGAAGAAAAAACATTTTTAAAAGGGACCATACTATCAGCACTTCGTATTTTTAAAGCTAGCTAATTTTCCATCACTCAAAAATCTCTAACCTACATTAATCATAATGGATCCTGATATTGAGAACAGAATGCAGGGAGAATTATGTTAGCTTTTTCTTATTTTTAATATAAAGCCTTTCTTCTGTAAGCAATAGATCATGGGTGACAAAGGAGGATGAAATCAGATGGAGTCAGAGAAGCAGTGAGATTTTTCTAACAAGGAAGCTGACTGAGTCTGAATAATCACTGAATAAGCTGATAGTGTATATCCATCAAAGTACCCGAATTCTGAAAAGAACCACTTCTAATGAGATGTCAATGAAATATCAAAACTGAGCAATGACCCTTTATACTATAGGAAAACCATCTTGTAGATGTATGTAGATGACCAGATACAGAGGAAATCACTGTATGGGAAAAGGTAGAAATCCACAGAGAGCAATGGGCAGGATTAAGTCCACTGAAAAGTCCTCATGATTGTAAAAGATGAACCATGGGGATATGTAAACAAGAGATCTGAGCAAAGAAACATGGAAAGGCTCACTTATATTTAATTTTTACTTTATTACTTATCTTTTACCTGTTATCTGTTACTAAATTTTTGTTAGACATTGTATCCTCCTTAACTGGGCATGTGAGTCACTAGAGGATTTGTCCTAAATTATGCCAGATAATTCCAAGAGTATGTAGTTTCTAGCTACATGATATAATTCCTAATAATTTCTCTTATGTTATATTCTTTCAAGGTTTTATAACTTTGATTGGACATTTCCTTATGCCTAAAATAAGCTTATCCATTTTCTCTTTAGTACAATATATATCAACTATACAATTTTAGAAGAGTGAGCTTAAAATTTCCTTTTCTTGTGATGCTTACATCGGTCAATCCATATAGTTGTGTCTAAATCTTTGTCTATATCTTTTTTTAAATGTTAATCAATTTTGCTTTAAATATGTACTTGACTCTTCTAACTGATGTTTCATTGACTCAAGGGTAGGGATCTTACCCTTTTTCTCTCTTTGAGTGTAGAAGTGAGCTTGACTCATAGTATGTCTTCTATAAATGTGTACTGATTAAATACAAGAATATATTAGTTTCACTTCTAGCTCTAAACTCTAAATATATGAATTATTCTCTCTCACTTCCTATTATGCATACTCCACAAATATGAAAATTCATGCTGAATGGTTAGAAGCAAAATGTATAAACAGGCAGCATGAATTCTGATGGAGAGGTAGTCATTATACATTATGCAAACCTAAAAAAAACACACACAATCATTCTAGTCTTAGTGGAATTAGATATTTTAGATAGCTCCTATTACAAATGTTCACATTGAATGTGTGACCCATTTGATTTGAGTCACCAATTTAAGATTCACAAATAATTAGTTACTGTGTCTATTAATGAATAAATATTTTAATCTTATAGATAAACTCATAATCTATACAATTAAATACGTTGGAAAGTTATTCTAAGTTGTAGTTGTGGAAAGTGATATCCATTTGTAGGAAAATGATTACTTAGCAATAAAATTCAATGACACCATGCTGATACAGAACAGAACACTCAAGTCAATCAGCGAGCCAAACTATAAAAAAGACAAAAAGACTACTCTGTGCATGCCAAAGAAAAAAGTCTCCATAGACACACATACATGCGTACATGCCAGAAACTTAACTGTGTAGCATGAAAGTCAGAATGCTCACTACCAGGCAGCCAGAAGACCTGAGTAATCCTACCAAAAACAAGTTAATTATACTCTGACCTAGCAAATAGATTCCTCATGGGGGTCCCTTTTTCATAAACAGAAGGAATGAGGATAGCAGGTTAAATTATCTTTAACTTCATTGCAGTTTTCACATTTGATTGCCCATGTTTTCTGGGAAAAGATTAAAGGCTAGAAATGTGAACTTGATTGATTCATTAACATGTACTTTATGTAGTACATGTAATGTGTGAAGATATTTGAGCTGATAAAGAGTGATAAGCACTTAATTTTATTTTAGTTCTTCTTCACACTAATAGAGAATAAAGAAAGTAGCTTTATCTTATATTATTTGGCCTTGGGAAATATATTGTTGTGCTTTTTCCAGCTCTTCAGAATGTCATGACCGTATTCTTGATAAATTATCAATATACTTAAGAGATACTGACTTTTCAAAACAGGGAATTCAGTAATAAATACACTAAACATTTCTCATTCTGGTGCTGTAAACATATCAATTACTTATCAAGTGTCACCATAGCTTAATTAGCTGTGATGAACATTGGCTTGGTGGTGATATGGGTAATGGGGAGGGTATGTATACATGGAGGCAATTGCGTATAGGAAATTGAGTGGAAGTTTGTATCTTCTGTTCAATTTTGCTGTGGACCTGAATTTTCTCTAAAAATAAAGCCTATTAAAAATATTTATTATGCATAGCCATTTACTCTACCCTATTATTACAAAGTAAAAGTGATAGATACTATATTTGAAATTTCAATTTTCATATACTTACTAATAATGAAGTGCTGTGCATACTGTATCATCAGTCCAAATAAAGAGATGCTATATGGTGTTAGGTAAATAACATATCAGAATAAAGCAGATTTTTTTGTGAATTGGTCAAGTGGTCTGAATACATACAGAACACTATTTCATCAACCCTTGTTTTTATGTCCATTATAGATTCTTGTGTCATCAATTTTCAACCTGAGCCTAACAGTTATAGCTTCAACAGCATTTTCCTCATTATCTGAGTTCAGCTTTAACTTATTATTAAAGTGTACTTTTAGTCAAAGTTTAAAGATTTCATAAAGTAAATAATGCATATTTCATCAAACTTGCTTGATAGTCATCTAAATCTGAGCATATTTACAATAGTCCTGTCCAAACGTAGAGCAAGTTTATATAAATGCACAACTTATCAAGAAATTCTTAAGTAAATAAAAGTGATTCATTCTTCCAGGACCTTCTCTTTTATGCTTACCTATGAATTTTTATTAATTTTTTTATTATTATCAAAGAAAACTGCATATATAGTTAAAAAAATTAGGTAATAGCAAATCTTCTATATTCTCATATTTCAGTGATTTTCATGATATATTTTCCTCTTGTCTTTTTTCCTAGTTGTAAGTCTAATTACTTAATTATATAATTTTTCATAATATTATAATTTTATAACTTGAATTTTCATTCAACATAGACTATGACTAACCTTTAGAACCATAATATTGTCCTTAATCAAGTTTAGCATAACTTATGATAGTTTGATAAGTTAATTAAAATATCATTTTCAAATATTACTGCTAATTTTACAGTTATTATTGTAATTCATTCATTGAGTTTACTAAGCTAGGTGACATATAAGTATTCTATTCAAACTTCTTCTTAACTAGGGTAGAATGAACTTACCATTACTAATGTGAATGAAAGAGAGTGAAGTTACAAGAAATTAAAAATTTTCTTTAAGGTCATAGAGAGAGTAAAGGATGAAATAGGAACCTGCTTTTAGTGCTATTGCATTGAATTTAGAGTAGATAAAGTTAAAAGTGGCAGATGCAGAGAGGATGCATGATGGGTCTATTCCGACAGAAAACAAATAGATGCAAATACAACATACCAACCAATGAACCCATTTTCCTTTTGTTTTTTATAACAATTCTATGTTTCACACGCATTCTGATCTTAGCCCTTAGAATGTGCTAGAGCACATTAAACATCCTTAATTGCAGAAGTTTGTGTTCCAGTTTTTTGCCATCACTTAGATTTGTGGAGTTAACTTCTCCAAAAAACTTAACTCTAGAACTTGATTTATTTTCATGACTCTATTTATGAATGAATGGAATATAGTAAAGGAGCAATACCTTTTTCCCAGATGTTGGTAGCTGCCAACATTTTTCTGGAAAAATAGTTATTGGGTGGGAGATATAAAATCAATTCGCATGCAACAGCAATGTACACCAAGGCAAAATCACACAGAAAAAGAACAATTGGAGATCAACAAAAAGTTATTAATAAATTAGAAGACATTTTAAGCTTAGAGGATCCAGAAGTAATTTTTCTGAAAATATTTCTTTAAACAGAAGCAAATATATCAAGAATATTTATATAAAATGTTCCATTAACAAGAATAATTTAATAAAAATGAATGCAATAAAAAGAATATTATTCAAAATTTCAATTAGAAACATTTTAAAACCTTAAAATAGAAGCCCTGCTAGAAATTACACAGTATTACTTTGAGAATATTTTGACACTCAAGGAACATATTTTTTATAAAGGGGATGAGAGACCTTCCAACTGGGATGGGGCTCCAGTCCAGAAACTCCAACATTCCACCCTAGAGCTGGAATCTTTGGATACCTTCAGGTTATCAATAAAGATCATAGCAATAGAAACCAGCTCAATAAAAGTAGACAGGACCATATGGAAATCCTCTCTATTGTTAAAGTACCTGGGAGATCAGTCCTCCTTTGCAGTCATTACCCCAGATAGGAGAGGGTCAGGATAAACATATACAGATAACACTGCTTGCTGGAGACACGGAACACTAGCAGTGGTCTCATTAGGTCAGGAACAAAAGAGGGGGGGGGCTAAGGGTCACGCAGAGACCCTGCATACAGAGGCCTCAGAAAGGAGCACACAGGGAGGAACAAGGAAACAAGTGCCCAGGTGAGCACAGGGAGAAACAGGCTCTCTGGCAATCCAGAGATTGTGGAGCCACAAGGAAGTACTCACTGGTGACACAAGGAAGCCCGAGGTGGCTCGGGGGTCACAAAGGCAGCAAAGACTCTGGAGGCGATCACAAAACCCTCAGAGCCATGGGAGAAGTAGAGTGTATATCCACAGATCATAGCGCAGGGAGGAAAAATAGCCCAAGCACTTCTGCTTCTGGGACTAGAATGTGGGCAATGCCTTTGATACAGGACGAATGATTGGCACATCCTGGGTAGTGCACTGGGACTGGGCAAATAGCTTGGACTCGGGCTTAATGTAGACAAAAGGTGTCAACAAAAAGTGGGTGGCCTGCTGAAAGCACCGTGATACAGGAGTGCGTCCAGGTCTCCATCTGGCAATATACTGGCCTTGGGGAAGCACCATGGTAAAAACTGCAGCGAACCCCAACATCCAAATACAAACCTCACAGCAACCCAGTAAGAACAGTCAAAGGTTCTTCTTGCCATCACTCGATCCAGGATCCAGACAAGACCTGAACGAGAAGATTCAGGGACCTGCCCAACAACCACTACAACTCACTTGCTCGACAGCTACTTCTACAAACCAGCAATACCACAAGAAGTAGTGCCCACTGACATAAGTGGCACCAGCACACAGAGGAAAAAGAAAATCTGAAAGTGAACTGTGGGAAGAAGGAAAATCACAAATGATTTAACTGACCATTCTGAGATCAGTGCAACTCAGAGAGTCAGTCAGCGCAGTGAAACGAAAAATGGCACAGGAAAATATTACTAACTGATAAAAAATAATTCAGAACTGTTATAATAAAAAAACTGGAAGATTTGACAGAGAAGACAGAAAAGGAAAACAACAAGATGAAAAAACACAATGAATTAAAAAATGAGGAGCCAGGCACGGTGGCGCATACCTTTATTCCCAGCCTAGGATGGGAGGCTGAGACTGGGCTTGAGTCTGTGGATTTGAGACCCGCCCGGGGCAACATAGCGAGACCTAGTCTCACCGGGCATGGTGGCACGCACCTGTAATTCCAGCTACCTGAGAGGCTGAGGCTGGGGATCGCTTGAGCTCAGGGTACCCGGGCAACGAGAGTCTGCGGTTTCCCCAGAAAACATAGGGAGACCTAGTTTCTTAAAAAAAAAACAAACAAAAAAAAACAACAACAAACAAAAAAAACAACAAAACAAAACAAACAAAAAAAAAAAACAAATAAAGAAGCATGAATTCTTAAAAGGGGA
>PVHY01004100.1:0-61191 GCA_004024945.1 Uropsilus gracilis | reverse complement strand
AAAACAAACAAACAAAAAAAAAACAAATAAAGAAGCATGAATTCTTAAAAGGGGATGGAAGGAAATATCATGAACAATTAGTGTTCAGTATTTATGATTTCTGACCCAAAAAATGGAACAAATGGTTCTGAAACCACAAAGGAAATAATTTTCTTAGATACAAAATTAGAACTCTCATGTTAACAAGACTCATATAATCCCAAACAAAGGAAACAATTATAAATTGATATCAAGATATTGTGAATAAAGTGTTATTTAAACTTTTTTTTATTTAAATTTTTAATTATTTATTTTTTTTCAAAATTTATAAGCGGGTATAATTACCTTCTGAAATAGTAAATTCAACTTAATCTACACCTTTCTCTGTTGTGAAAATATATTAAATTAATGAAATAATATGCACAAAATCATAAGTGGAAATTGTTCTCCAGATTTTATATTGCCACTAATCTATAATTCATATGAAAAAGCAATATAACAGTAATTATCCAAAATGAGAATATAAAAACAACACTCAATTACATTTACTGTGAACATACTTAAAAATATTCACTTTACCAAGCAATAATAATAAAAATAATTAATAAATGGAGAAGTTGTATTTAAAAATAGTGAGCTTTTTAAAAAAATAGTAATATATTTGCATTTCTCTATCAGTATCTTTTAGGACTCTTAAGAAAATCATACATGTTCATTAAGATTTTAGTTATGGATATTTTGCTCATATCTTTCCTCACCACCATCTCTCCTCTTAGCTCTTTCAGAAATTTCTTATACTTAACCATGGATAGCCTTTACCTTATGGAATCTCTACCTCTGACTACCACATTTGGCCAACAGTAATTACAAACCTATAGTTATTTGGGCCTGAATTTGATATATCAACCTTCCAGAGTTCAAATTCATTGTAAAATCCCTATAATTCTCGAACTAAATCATAATTAACATCTACCATTCTTCTACTTAATATATTGCTGTACAGTAATTCAAGACTCCACAATGCTGTAGTACAAATATTACAACTTATTCCTAAAAGAATGTCTCATAAACAATTACATATACTTCCTTCCTCTAGCACACACCTACCCACAAATATGCATCTTTTACAGTGGCCAGTCTTTTTTTTTTTAATAGTATTATCACATATAATTTGATCACATCTAATTTGATCAGCCATTGTTTAAGTTGCAGATGATATTTCTATCTTGAGGGCCATTACTTGACTCTCAAAACAATATTAACAACTATAATTCTTTTATGCTACCACATCGTTTCTTTTACAGTGCTCATCACAGTTTATAGCCATGTTCTTTCTCCACAGCCTTTAGTACAGCTTGTATCTATACAATGTATAGATACATAGATATATAGTCTTGTTTTTCTGTTATATCTTGGGATTCTTGACAAAGTATCCCATATATCTTTGGGACCACACATGCAAGTGCTTACCCAGAGTAGATACCAACTACTATAAGTTTAATTAATGATTGACAAATATTTTATGTTTTATTACCATTGAAGGATGTTTCAAATGATATCAAATAGGTATACAGAACATAGTGGGCTACTTCAGAGAAAAGAATAACAGATGTTGAACACTTTAAAAATTAATAATTTGCACTACATTTATTATAAACTACTGATGGAATTGTTTCAAAAAACTAAGATCATGAGCACTGCATTTCAGGGTGTGTGGGACTCTTTTGCAAGAGCAAAAAGATACATGTGCTTTGAAAAAAAAGCACCAACTACTTTCTCAACAATAATGTTCAGATAGAAATCAGTACGGGGAAAGGAGAAAAGATGGGACTAGATAAGGTGTGTTGAGGCCTAAGTAATGACAGGATGGTTCTCCTTCGACAAAAAGTATTGTTCAGAATGTACAGTTTATGAATGAATCTTGTTTTCAAGTGCTATGGAGTTCCTAAAATATATCAAGGAAATCTTTACATTAAAGCAGTAAGTGGACTCTGGGAGAAAGTGAGACTGTGCATTGCTGCCGAGACAATTCTCAGTTAAGGGCATGGCACACACATCATATGATGGGGGGTGATCACCACTATTTTAGAATGGGTCAGGTGACTTAATCCAAGACTTCTATCCTTTACAACAGAGTGATTTTGATTTCAAGAGTGTACTCTTGTTTCTATGCATCATTTTTTATAGACAAATTACAAGGGAAAAATAACTTTTAATTGCATTTTGTGTGACATAAAATAAAAAGCCAGGCTCTTGCATCTTGTGCTTTTCCTCCTGGATAAATTTGGAGTATAATTTACCTAACTTCATAACTGTGACATTCCATTATCGGTTAAGGAAATAGAAATATCCTCAATATTAATAAATTACTTGCTCCAATAGCACCAGCGTCATCATTATATCTCTATGCCAGGTACCCAAGCATATTGCAAATGGCAGAGTTTGCAACTTTTATTCATGTTCAACACAGTTTATGGCACTTTTAGTCATTAGGAACATTAAACTGTGTGTTCGTTTCATATTAAACACCAATGACCCATCAAAAAACAGCTGCAGCACTTCTAAACTGTGGCACACACAAGCATGATATTACTATTACACTTGATTTCAGCAATTCAAGCTCTCTCAGGTCTCTTGGTTTTGGATACTAATGTCTATTGTGGGAGGAAAGGTTTGGTTGCATTTCTCAAAAGGAAAAGGGAAAGCCTGTTAATATTTCTTATATTTAGAACAAATGTTGTCCTCCCCTCAATTTAGCAACCCCCCACCCCAATCTGGACATTGTTTCTCAGTTATCAACCCCCATATCGAAGACACTGTTTGCAAGTAGAAGCAGGAGATACCATTATTATAAGTAGCTAAGCACTCGTGCTTTTAAGAAAGCTACATATTATAACAAAAGGAGCATAAATTGGAATTGATTTCATTAGAGGAATTTAACACCCGCAAAATAATGGTACCATTTTTTCTTTAGGGACACTATCGCATTACAGTTTTGCTTCACTAAATTAAAAATGCTATCAAGTTGGTAGTAAATTCTGAAGTGTGTTACTGTGCAAACTCTAAAGGCCATTTAGAGGCCAGGATCTCATATATATCAACAGAAACAAATTAAAACAAAGTTTAAAATTCAGCTTTCATTACAGGAAACTTTGAAAGCACATCAACATTTTATCATTTTTTTGGTTAATACTCTATTTTAATGACTCAGCAAATGACTCCACTGATATTTAGCTGCTGAAGGAGGTAAATTTAATGATGCTGAGTATTTGAGAGTTCAAGAATATTTGGACTGTGGACTGCTCTGCAATAATTGGAATTTATATCAAATGAGGTTTTCTATGCTTGTTTTCTAAATGAGTGCTTAAAATGGCTTGGTAAATAATACCAGTGGAATATGCTTTTAAGAACTGGTCAAATGGCCAGCCACTTTTTATTTCCTGAGATGTTCAATGTTAATGCTCTAGAAGTGGAAAGCTTGTAAATATGTGGCACAGGGGAGGGAGGTAATTATTGAACTGAATTAGATGAATAAATCATCTTTGGAGGAAGGGTTTTGTCCTGCTAGTATTTTTGTAAGTGGCCTCAATCAATAAAAATGTCACAAACATTAAGTATTTCTAGGGCAAGGACTGAATAAGGCAGAAGAATTACAAGGGCATAAAAACTAGCAGGTTATGAAACAAATTCCTATCCAAGAAGTAAGTACCACAAAGAAGCATCGCATAGAAATGTGGATGCCTAAAGGTAGTTGTTGGTTGGCAACCTCGGGAAACACCTAAGTAAAATTAGCAAATGATCCCATAGAGGGAGGGCAAGGAAAGATCTAACAAAGAGGCAGGTCACTCTAGACTGGCAGGTGGCAATTTTAGCAAGCAAGAGAATTTAAACATGAAGTTTTTCTTTGATGGCTGTAGCAGAAGATATTCTCATCTGCTGCAGAATTTTGAATTTATATAGAGGCTTTAGCAAGTGTCACTCAAATGTAAAGTCCAGATATTTTCAACAGCATATTATTTTCTCAAGTCTGTATACTGGAAATGGCTTTACTTCTGGCAGGCGGGCTAACATGCATTTTGAGTGTGGGGGTGTGTGGTGAGGAGTCTTTTATCCCAGGGATTCAGTTCATGGGTCAATTGGCAGTGAAGTCCTCTGGATATTCTCCTCCAACAGTAGTTAAGCAAACAATGGAAAGTAAAGCGTAGGAACCATTTTAGTGAAAGATGGTTCTGAGTATTTAGAGATCTGGATGCACCTGTTGAAGGGGGCCTTGATCTATACAGAGATCATCTTTTGTATATCATAAATGTGGAATAATAAAAACTAAGTTGAATGTTAATTTGAAAATTCTGGTGAATTTCCACATTTTCTCCAGTCCTTTGCAAGATGTTTGGCTTTAAATACATTTTCACTTGTGATTTAATATATATTTTATTTAAAAATATTCTATGAGATTATTTAATCTGTCATAAATTCGTGTGTCTAAATTTCTTCAAACTTTGAATTTACATAGCCATCAATAAGCTAAATCAGCGGGCCACGGTGGCTCGTGCCTTTAAGCTTCAGCCTATGAAGTGGCTGGGGCTAGGGATGGCGGTTCGAGACCCACTTAGGGCAAAAACAGCGCGACCTAGTCCCAAAAAAATAGCTGGGCGTGGTGGCGTTTACTTGTAATTCCAGCTACCTGGGAAGCTGAGACTGGGGATTGCTTGAGTCCGTGGTACTCTGGGTAATGTGAGCCTGCAATTTCACGGGCAAAAATAGTGAGACCTACTTTCAAAAAAAAAACCAAAAAAACAAAAAAACAAAAAAATAAGCTAAATCACAATGACTGCAGAAGGCCTCACTGCTTTAAACACTGTTGACTTTTTTTCTCCATATCTATAATTTTTGAAAAGCTCTTGTAGATCCTCATTGACACATTCAGGTATCTGATTAAATACTTTGTACCTCTGTTCTCTACTATGTTTTCCTAAATATTACAGATCATTCTCTTAAATCACTAAAGTGATTGTAGAGAACACACAACTACTTTTGTCACCAAGAATGAAAATATAACATAGTCTTAATACGTGAGACTTTTTTTTTAGTCACTCAAAATCCTGGATTTAGTTGAATCTGGGCTCTTTAAACCATGAACTTACTTGTACTGTTTCTGAGTTCCTCCTGGACTTCTATCAAAACAATGGTTTAGTTCCTAATTATTTTTCACACACATTGTGAGGATGAAATCTGAGAGGGAAGTTTTTCCTCTCTCCCTTAAATGTAAGCTCTACCTCCCCAATATAAGCAACCTCTTATTTATTTATTTGTTTGTTTGTTCGTTCGTTCGTTCGTTCGTTCATTCATTCATTCATTCATTCATTTATTTCCTTCTGCCTTCCCCTCCAGCTGGTGCCCTCTCTGTTTACTCAGATCCCTCTCTCGTTGTTTGTTGATCTATGTTTAGTCCTTTGGTCTCTTTGTTTTCTGTGGCATTGTCTTTTTCTTGGGTGAGGGACTGTGTTCCTGGGAAATATAAACCATGCTGGTTTATATAACTTTGCGTTGGGCAGACGGTCAGTGCTCATTCGGAGTTTATCAGTGTCTTGTTGCTGACTGTCTATTCCAATCCATTCCTTGTGCCATTCGGTAAAGAAGTTTCTCATTGTGAACAGGCCTTTGCCGCTCATTTCCTCTAGCTCAGATTGTAGCTTTGTTGTGACCTTGATGTTCTAGCTCTGTGACCTTCCTCTCCCATTAAATGGGGAGGGACACGTTGCTTTCTTGAGTGGCATCTCAGCCTTTAGATTTTGGCTCATGCACTCCTTGTGGGGCTGTAGTTGTGATTCTGTGATAGGTCTTCTCCATGATCATTTCTCCAGTTGAGTATGCATCGGCTTCCTTGATGTTCCTTCTGCATTCTGTTCAGGTATGTGGGCAGAATCCATATCTGGTCCCTCACCCATTCGATCCATCTTATGTGTTTGTATTATTTGTTCTCTTCTCATACCTTCTGAGGATTAAATGCAAGTGAAATAAAGGGGATGCCTTTATCATTCTTCCCCACCCCCAATACTGCAATTAACCAAAGAGCAGGACCCAGTCCCCACATGAACCAGTGCCCCCCAGACAAAGGCTGAGAGATGGCTGCAAATGCAGAGCAAGGTTGCAACCTCCAGTCAAAGCAGAATGACCTCAGGCACAAGGCCTTGGCAGGACTCCACTCCAGGACCCACCAACAACCTCTTTTAGAGATAATATCACCACCAGCACAGGGGAACACTAACTTCAAAATGTCAGCCCCTGTCTACCTCAATTCCACCTTACACAAAAGATAATAAAAATAGTGTGCTGTCCTTTAATCTGTTCCAAGATCTGTCTGCTCCCTTATTCAAAATTTCCTTTACAGTTTGTACTGAAGACCGTGTTTGTAACTCTTGAACATTTCTCCTCACATCTCCCTATCTGCTAAGCATAATTCACAAACAATAGATAAAACATGCAACAATAAGAATAAATAAAACACACCTTTCTATATTTCTGTTGAAATACAACACTATTCAATGAATACATTTTACAATTTATACTGCTTAAGTCCTCAATTTCTAACTGAAAATTCACAACAATCTTTAATAATATGCTTTACTTTTCAGATACTAGTTTAAAAATAAGCTATTAGATATAATAATATTCTATAATGTCAAATAGTATCATTTTCTCTCTCAAAGACTTTTTCAGTTTTTCTTTACTGGGAGGTATTAAAATTTCACAATGATATGCCTTCATTTGAGCCAATCTACTTTTCTGTATCAGGCATGCTTTTGAAAGTTTAGTTAAACTACTCCTTGGTATTGCTGTTTCAGCATCCACTCTGTTTGATCAAGTAACCTGCAGACTATAAGTTAACACTAGTTTCCTTATGGAGGCATATACCCTAAATGGCAAACTGCAGAGTCACAAACTAATTTAAACTCCAGACATGACATTCTAAGAATCACTATGATCATTCATCTTCTTTTGTGTTGCAGTGCTTGTCTGCTTTATGCTCCCCTTAGACAAGACACATGAAGCATAGCAAGATTTTGTTCCTTTGTTTTGAATTGACAAATATGGCCTTAGTCTGGGAACCCCAAAACACTCTATCCATTGACCACAACAAGGGCCTGTGTCCTAGGTCCTGACTTTCTCTGTTGTACTCTGTCTTCACTGCTGATTATGTCCCTTGAGGCATGCCCCCCTCCTCCTATATCAATTTCTCTTGTGCTCTGCTGTTCAACCACAACTGACCATCTGGCACTCTGTGCTCTACAAAAGTTAATATAACAAAGTTAATTTAACATGAGCAATGGGTGGGTCTCTCTCATCCGCAGACTTGTATTCCCTAGTTGAAGGAAATTTTCTCTTACTATATATCTTACTCTTAGTATTCTTTCACAACCTCATTTTCAATTATCATCTTTCCAAGGTTATTTGCATTAATTTTGCCTGTCATTTTGTATTAATTTTATTTTCATATAACTAATTTCTTTGCAATTGGTTATAATTTCTGGGCAATTTCATCAATTATATTTTCTTAAAATTTCTAGTTTTGTTTTAATTTAAAGCTTTTTTTATTTTGACAAGGTAATTTTTTTCTTCAGATTATTTTTCTTTTAAATTACTTTTATTTCTTGAAAATTATCTGGTCTCATAAAAAATACTGACATATTTTTCCTACAATGAATCATTTATGAATTTATTCTCTATGCTTATCTCTGTATATTTATGACATTTTTTTGTTTTCTTGTTTTATCCTAACTCTATTATTGATGTGCTTGTTCTATTTCTTCAATTTTTAGAATAGAATCTCACCAACAAGTAAATGCATTTTGAGCTGATTTTGAGACACACATACACACACACACTATTTGTTTTGGTTCCAACTGTTATAAATATAATCAGTTTTGGAGCAATTCAGGTTCTTTTTCTGACTGCGTAATTGTCTACCACTCCCACAAAAAGATAGATAGTTTATTTGATTGGTGCAAACAAAGAGAGTTTGTCATCCATTTGGTCACAAAAATTTAAGAATGGGAAACTTATTCTCATAAAACAGTTAGGTCATGTCATCTATACCTATGGTGAAACTCTTTGACAGCAACTGGGTTTATGAAGTAGTATGTGATACTTGTTACAGCACTTGGAGTATCGCTAAACAGGTGGATCCTATTGACTATCAGCTTTCCTAAATACCTAACAAGAGTTGCTATGAGACTAAATATAGCAATGAAAAATTGAGGTTAAAGTATCCTTTGGAAACGTTAAGGCTTGTCAGTATTTGCAGCATAGTGAATAAGGTTTACATGGGGAACAGAGAGGTTTCATTTCTCTGTAGAATCAGAAATTTTAAAAATATTTTATAGTCAGAAAAAACACAAGTTTTTTTTCTTAATTAGGATAAAAGTACTCCCTGTATATCAAACTATATGATGTTCAATATTATATGTCAGTATATCATACATAATATACCTAGTTCAACTTAATGTATTAAAAACATTTTTCAAATTTCAATATTTCTCATTTCAATGATTTTCAATAACTGTATAGTGTGTTTTTTGATGTTAGGCCAAAATGCATTCATGTAATTGTTGAACATTGATTCTGTCATCAGTTTTAAGTCATCCCAAACACTCCTGCAAATAATCATCCCCCACACCTTTCACTTTTTAATTAAGTTCCCAGAAGTGCTATTTGTAGGTCAAAAGGCACTCATGATTTCAAGGTATTCAAGAAAGATTACCAGAAACAAAGGGGAAGATTGGTATAGGAAGTGCATGGTGTCTAAGAGGCTGACAATACTGGGGAAATCTTATGAAACAATGTAGCCAAAAGAGTTACCACAGGGCTAAACAAATTATTGACAGGTCTATCATTGCAATTAAAACGCTAAAATATCATCCCGGCTTCTAAGATTATTATGCCCAAACATCCTACAAAATTGGAAGTAACCAAGAATTTAACAGAGGTTCTATGGCTTCAAAATACATACAAAAAAAACATATAAGCAAGCATACTGAAGAAAACTCAGTACAGTGAAAAAATACTGACAATCATATTAGATACCACTACACTCTAAAGGAAATATGGTAAAAATGAACTAACTTCTAACAATACCACACTCATGTGTGGAATCACATATCAGTGAGGAATCACATATATGACCAATGTGTAAAAATTTAGATTTAAAAAAATTAGTAAAAGGTTTTGAAAACAAAAATCAAACACAAACTGTGAATGTAATTACCCTGACAACTCTGAACAAATACATTTGAAAAAAAATTAATAAACAAAAAATGGAGATCAAATGTTGTCTTGAAAACATAGGCCAATAAGTAACAATTATCAAAATAAAAGTAATGACATAAGAATAGACAAGGAAAACACATTTTTCTCTTAAGAGTTCTACCTTTTTTTTTTTAAGAAAAGAGAATAAGAATATATATCTCGCAAATTTTTATAGAAACATACAAGCTACTAGTTGTTAAAAATCAGTTGATATATGTAAATATACTAGAAGCTATAATGGAAAAGGAAACATCTTTGATCTTTATGTATAATTTTTGTCAAACACATTTGCCCCAACATTTTATTATAAAATCTTCAAGCATAGAGAAAGAATTGCTCAGTGAAAAACAAAAATGCCCTCTACCCTTACTGTTACATATTTTTAATCTTGCTTAATACCATCTCTGTTCATCTATCCCATATCTTTACTTGTCCATTATGCCATCTTTTTGGTTCAATTCAAACTAAGCTGTACATTACACTCCTAAATAATTCAGCATGTATATCACTAACTAAAATTTAACATTTGCTTATAGGTTACAATAAAACTTAGATGTTATGAGAAAAAATAAAAAAGAAGCAAGAACAAAGGTAACAGTTAAGAAAGTGATAGACAATGTAAATTCTCCTATTAAAAAGAATGTCTGTGTTCATCAAGGTAAGTTTTTTTAAACAGCCAATTCAAGCAACATTAATAAAAGATGAAACAAACCTAGTTAATATACTCTCACTTAGAAGGAGAGACAAAAATACAAACTCTTGCCTCTTAGATCACGTCTTCATTTCAATGATTCATTTTGTGAGATTCTTAATTCAACCAAAATATATTAAGCACATTTTTATGTGCTCATTTTTATGTTAATTGCCATCCAGAATATTCTGAAAGAAGAGTGGATTTAAATCAACTACAAAAGGAAGGATATAAAATATAGTTTAAGTAAAAAATTATGAATACAAATAATGCTTTAAATGGATAATGAGAGAGGATTTTATAATTGCATGTGATCTTCATTTTATGGTTTGAAGGAGCACTCCCCGTTACTCAGTTCTCCCTGAACTCACTTACACTATCAGTTTCAAAGTCTTATGTCAATAAAAATAAGAAGCAAAGGCTAGCTCACCATGAAGCATTGCAGGTGAAAAAGATAGGATATGGAAGGTTATATAAAAATATTTTTTTAAAAAATACACTCTTGATATTTAACAAAATCACCTCAATAAAAAAATCTGTAATATTCATTATAACATAGAAACTTACATGAATATTAACAGATTTAATTCTAAATAAAAGAATTCAATGCTCTTCTCCAAAACAAAACCAACTAGTTAGTTATATGTTGAGAAGAGTTGCTACATAGTAGATTCTGGGAGATAAAGAAATGGCAAGTATTATTTCTTACCCTGAAAAAATTATGAGAGGTTTTCAAATATTCAGGTTAAATATCTAATTTCATTTTTAAGTTCAAAGTTTTTCTCAGCTCATAAAATAAAAGCCCCCGAGATGTCTATACACGAATATGAGAAACTGAGTCTTCTGAAGTTTCTGTGGGTTTTTTCTAATTTGATTTTACTGGGTACTAAGATATGGAATATGTGAATTACCCTAGAAGGCATTTAGTTACTAATATCAATGATTTTACACTTATGAATTTTCAAATGCATAAAAGAGCTTAATATTTCAGTGATGGAGTATCTTCCTTCACCTTTATTAATTAGATTGTAATATACCTACCAGTGTAATAGAGGCATATTTACCAGTTTAAGAGGCATGAACACTCCATATCAAATATTAGGTTTTGAAGGGCTTTTGGGTAAGGAAGTAAAACTGACTCTCAGCTGAACTTATCACTGGAAGAATGAAAGCATTTATTTTGCAGCTGCAGTGTTGTTATCAGTATCTGCTGGGAAAACACTCTGACATTCTCCCTGAAATGATTAGCCTATCCTCTTCCTAAAAGTGGGCTAGAGGGTCTCAAATAGCACATTTATTCTGCTTGCTTCAGGATCTATAGTTTAAGCTGGAGTATTAAAAAGGTTGTTATGTAGGAACAGAGCCTCTAACCATATTCTAATTTTCCACTTCAAAGCTATGGAGTAGAAGGTGTCACTGTTAATTGCTTCTTAAGTTTGTGTTCAAAACTGTTACCTTGCATGCATATTCTTTCCTGAGAAATTTGTAGAATGTTGTCCAACCGTCACCAAGTCTATTGCCAGCTCTGCCCACTTCATTTCTCTTTTGTTTTTCTGCTTTTCTGCTACATGCACATACAACAGAACACCAATTTCTCTAACACAGAAGTCATCTATCCTACATAAGAATCATCTACAGAACATTATTGGAAAGAAAGCATTAAACTATGTAGTATGATTTATTTCAGTCATTTAAAAAATTAGTAATTATTTCACATCTTAGCTAATTGTTTCATTTCCTAAAAACAGAGAGAAAGTGGAGGATGGGAGAGAGGGAGAGAAAGAGAGGATGGGGAGAGAGAAAGAGAGGAGGGAGAGACAGAGAGAAGCATGACTTCTACCATGAAATTACTTCCTGGTTTTAATGTTATACCCTGTACTGATAGAATTCTGAGCAAATTCTTTTTGTCTTTATTCCCTCATTGTAAAATGGTAATCAATGATATCTATAACAGGGGGGTGATAATAACTAATACAACGTGTTTAGAAAAAGTTGGACACATAGTGAGGATTCTGTAAGAGTTAGTTTCCTTTTTTTTTTAATATCATTTGCCAGATCTATAATTTAAAAATCTGGCAGTCACAGTAATGTTTTTCTAGTTGACAGGTTATGGCATTATAATTAGGTTTTGTTATCGCAAATATAGTTTCAATTTCTAAAACAAAAGTTCCAACAAGGACTAAAACAACAGCAGACCACACCTGTGTCCTTAACAGTCTAAGACACACAATTTAAGACTGATATGAAACATGAACTGTTCTGAGACTTCAATCTTATACTCTAAAAGATCTGTTCCAGTTTCTACTATTGTATTCACTTTTAATGAATTTCTGCTTCTAATATGCAGAAACATTATAATCTTGTTTGTATAACATTATAAACATTATAATCTCACTGCTTGCACTCCTACAGTAACAATACTATCTTTATCTCTTACTAGCTTCCCATCTTCTATACAATTTCAGAGATGAGGATGGTGTGAAAAACAAAAGTTCCTCCACTACTACTCTTCATGTCTATAGAAGGGGGCTTTTAGTTTTCTTCTTTGCTCTTAGCTACCAGTGGTTTGATATCTCATGCTTCTTTTTCAACTACTCTCTTGAATTAGGAGATTACAATCTTACTCCATCTATAAAAGTAGAGTAACTTGTATTATTCCAATATATTACTTTCACTTCCTGGCTCAAAAACCCATGACCACCTCTATTACATATTTAAAAATGTTCTTCTCAAAAAGCCATCAAACTCTAAAAGTGGGAAACCAAACATATTTTTACCTCTTATTATTTTGTTTTTCACTTTGGGTCTAATGATCTCATTTTTTATTTTGTCTTTATTTAAGACAAAGCTTCTTGTCTTCCAGCACTTACACTTTGCATCGCTTTCTTCCTTGTGTTCTATCCCACTTAGCTATTAAAAAAAAGTTAAAAAAGACTGTAAGTTGAGCCATTTTATCCAATTTTACACCTTTCTCATATCCTCACTCTAAATAGTGAGAAAAGAATCTACTTCAACATCTGTACAGAATGATTCACAAGAAGTTATCTAATACATGTTTTCTCTAAATAACTAAATAAATAAATCAGACAATTTCTCCTAAAGAAGAGGCTCTGTTCATTAAGTAGGAATTGCTATCATACCATTATACCAGAGTTTTTCAGATTCTTATAAAAAGCAATCATTTATATTAAATTAAAAATATGAAGCTGATGAAAGGCAGCAAAGGACACCTATAATTGAAGCAAACTGCAGGAGTCACACAGATGTAAAGAGTGTATGCACCAAGTACCACGGGTTTATTTTCCCATGAGCTATTTTCATTGACTCACTTGTAGTTTTTCAAAATAAATGAAAATAAATCAAATTTCTGTGTGAACAACACCAATACCCAAAACATGAAACATGCCACAATAATATTCCATCTAGAAAAAGGAAGTCTGAGAGTGAACACCCTCTTTTCTAGATCACATAGAGAATACTAAAATGTATCCTAATGCTTAATTGCATGAAGTTCTTAAAAGAGGAAGTTAAGAATTCTAAAGCCTAATCTGAGTTTTTTAAATCGAATTAGAATAGGCTGGGACACACTACTGCCAATCTTGTCAGATAAACCAAAAGACAATTTTTTCATTCACTAGATATAAGTGACAAGAATCAATATGTTTTCTTACTGATTCTCTTATTTTTATTAAAAACTTACTATATTTAAATTTATTTTTGAGGAATAGACAAGTATCAGTCATTGTAATTATTTTCTAAAATCCAGGGCATCTCTCCTTAAGAGGCATTAGTACACTGCTGTGGGATGGTTCTGAGAGGGAGCATGATGTATCCTACCCCCATCTGCCCAGTTAATCCTAGTTATTCCAAACATGTCACAATGCTTTATGAATCACCCAGGTCTAAACCATAGTCATGTTCTAAATCAGTTTAATAATCTACAAGGAAAATGGTTATTCATTCTCGAACTGCCTGTCATTTTTGTGAATCATTTTGAAAGGCATAGTGCATTTATGCAAATGTTTTGTCATCTTGAGAGAAAAAAAGTCATAATCCCAGTGTTTTAGAAGTCAGTGCAAACAGACCAAAAGTGAGACCTTGATGATATACTTGGAATACTGAATCCATCTGACTTAGAATATATCTGTTCTCCTGGACCATTCAGGTATATATACCATGAAATCCCCTTTGTGTCTCATCTTTTTTGAATTATTTTTTTACTATAGGAAGTAACCTAATTTATAACCAAATGACACATTGCATTTTTTGTCACATTAAAATAGCTCTGTGATGGATTTAATTTGTAGAATTGTCCTGAGTTCTTTAGTTGACAAATTTAATAAGGCATTTAAAAAAATGAAAAAATTGAATGATTTAAATATTGGATATGACTAGCTATATGTTAATATTTTATATAGCTCACACTTGATATACTTATTTAGACAAAGTATTTATAATAATATATATGATATTAATTTTTGTTAATTTTTTGCACCAAAAATTGTACCATAAAAAGATGTAGATTATTTTAAAAGGTGATTTAAAAAGTCTTGATTTAGATTTCTATATATTTTTTCCTCATGCTAATTATAAAACATTCTTATCCTACATCTCTAGTTGTCAAAATTAAAATAATTCAGTAAGGCCCAGACTGTCATAATTCTATCATAAAACTTTTCAAGTTATAATGCATCTCTCTTTTTTGATTTGATTTTCAGAGGATTGTTGAATCCATTTTTGCTATAAATTTAAGATTTTATGTCAAGCCATTTCTCCTTTGGTGGTATTTGGAATACAGATTTTGCCCATATCCATTCTTATCTACCCAATAATACTTAATGCAATAATACTTAATATAAAAATTAATTCTTAATACAATGATACTTATACTTAATACAATGCCAGCTCCAAAAATAATACTTAATAAAAATACTTGGAATTCAGTTAGTTTGAGCACCATGAGTTAAATTTACTCTCCATTACACTTAACTGCTATAAACATATGGCCAATACATTTTTTCAAAGAGATCTCACAAAATAGTGTTTTCAAATCATGGCTACATGAATTTGAGCTATTATGACTAATTTACTAAAAATTTAAAATATAAAGATAATATCAAGGCACGGATGAATCAGGGAGAAGACTTATGCTATTAATGCAGCTCCTTTCCTCTGCATCAATAAGTCCAGTTTAATCAATGATGCCACTAATGATACCATTAATTATGCAAAAGAGAAGATTTTTTTTAGTTAGAAAATATCTTTGTCTTACACTCAGATTGTTACATGGCCTAATGCTTTTGAAGGAAGATGCCCATAAATCACAGATTCAAAGTTTGTTTATTACAAAAAGTCCCAGAAAGCACAGGTGTAGCCTGTCAAAACCACTTTATAGATACTCCTCTGTCTGAGTAGAACTACTGTTTTGTTATAGAAAGTATATCAACATGAGGAAAATCAGATTTGATAAAAAGACCTTATTTCCCCCTTTCTCAATACATTCCCCTTAACCTTTGGTTAAGGGGAAAGAATAGATTCCACTCCTATTAGTAGCCATTTTCCATGCACAAACTACAGATACTTTCTCTAAATTTTCAGAGAACTCTCAAACTTCATGCCAAAAAGATCAAAATGGATTTGGGGAAACCATGCAAAAGGATTTAAAAACTTTTTATAAGATCATATTTACATGATAGTGAGCATTGAGTTTTTTTTTTTTTTTTTTCCACTGAGAGATGAGTAGCTTGTTGTAAAATATGTAACAGACATAAAACTCTAAAGGTATGGAGTAATACTTTTTTTTTAACTGAAGACTTGATATTTTGATCATTTAGATTAACAGGGGTTAATCACTGATATCATGTTGATCACTTTGTCCAATTCATTAATCCTTCTTTATAAATAATATAGTCTTCATGAATTAAGGAAAACAGAATTTTGTTAGAGTTAACATAGATTCTGTAAATCCCTTTATCAAGTTTTTTCTAGTCACTTTATATAAACATATTCATATATACTCTAGGTCCAAATATCTCTGCCTCTGTTTAGTTCCCAAGATACTACCACTAAAATTCATTGGCAGAAATGAGAAGGGTAAATAAATAGAGTCAACACCCAAAGTCAATCTCCTTCATACTTATTTTCTGACTTATGATTGAAGCCCATTTCTCAAATTTGGTATTTTGATTTCACTAAGATAATATTTGATCTCTATTGTCTAGTTAGTGCATGAACACGTTGCTTTTATAAAAATCTGAGTGAAAGAAATAAGTATGAACCTTCAGAATATTTCAACAGAAAATGGTATAATGTAAGTCGGAAAATAATTGTGTCTCTAATTAAAACTCATCACTGGAGTATATGATGCAACTACCTAGAGGGAAGTTACACAACAGAGAGCTATACTATTTAATGATTTTTTTAATAGATGTTTTACAATACAATGAATCTAGTCTTTTAAGGTCCAACATTAAATTCATTTGAGAGGAACAGTTTAGATAATAGATGACTAAATCAATATTCAAAGTGAATCTGACAATGCATAACACTGAAATGAAATCAACTAGAAAAATGTTTGAATATAAATGTAAAGATTATCTTAAAAATCAACCTTCCTTATAGGTAGTAATGGATGAGGAGCCTCGATGCTTAGGTGAAAAACATCTGTGGCTCTAATGACATTGAAAGTCTAGTACAAAAAATGAAAAGACTTTCTAATATGTAAGAACAAATGAAAGTTGAACTGATACAAATTTGCATTAGAAGATAATTTGTTTTATAGTCATTAAAATGTAACTAAAACTTTTTTAAATTACATGATTCCTGCTTAAGTAGGACAAAAGGGTGCTTGTTCAGATAAAGTTGACTCTCATAGAAGAATAATGTAGAAATGTTTAAAGGCATCTGAGATTTTTTAATGTGTTGATTAATATTTGAGGAACAATTATTATGGACATGGCAACAACTCTAGTATTTCTCCAAGAACATAGAGGGAATATAAGTTGAAATCTAGCATAATCAAATTCCTTTTCCATGGAAAATTTTCAAGTAATTACAGCTGTCCTACATATAAATGAGTTACTTCAAGAAGATTATTTTGGCAACTATAGTTTTTCAACTATTTCAAAGCAGGCAAGTAAAAGTACAACACTCTTCAGTATTTATAGATTTTATTTTTGGTGATCAAATCATATGTCCACTGCATCACTTATAAGAGAGATGAGAGAATGTATCGCATGAGACCAAGATCAAATGTGCATGACCATTAATCCTACCTATCCCAGGAAAAGCAGGGTCCATTAGCCAAGTTTCAATGCCTGGTATATTTCAGTCATTGTAACTATTTTCTATGCAGGGTGTGGACATAGTATAGCATCTGCTTCCCCTCTCCCTTTTTTTAAAGATCAAACAGTCAATGTGTGTTGTTTCTGTGATTTGTCAAACAGACTAACATTCTTAGATGCACTATTCATATGTGTGGTAAAACTGGCAATCACATAAAAGACACACAGTGTAAAACTTTATATTAAGTGCTGGAAATGTATGCTTGTCCTGAATACAATTTATTTCTAAAACAAGATCCTACTCTAGTCAACGTATGGGGATTCAATTAAACTCCCCAAAGCATAAGTCCTCAGTGTTTGGGGCATGAAGCAAATTAATATGAACAGTCAAATTAATTTTAGAGTAAAATTGATTTAAATACATATTGGTACTACTTAACGAGAACACATAAACATTTACACATTTAAAAATAAATAACATTATTTTTAGATTCTCAAGAAAACAGGAGAATAAATGACCAGTCCCTGATATTCTAACAGTTCTCCAAAATGGCAGAAAAATCTTTGGAAGCAAACACAACCCCATCTGGGGTCATGAAGAATCTAGCTTTCCAACAAGGAGCACCAGCTGAACCTGAGGCTTGATTCCAATCCAATGTTCACCAACTAGACCCTCAGAGCAGACTGGTGCCCTAATGTGGGCCTCACAGGGCCTTGTTCTATGTCAGCGACCCTCAGTACCCCTCCAGTAAGAACTCCTGACTCGAGACCCATCCACAAGCTCTACCTTGGGAGCAGACACAAACTCTAGCAGGGGTCTTGCAGGATAATGCACAGTCTTCAGCTACACCAGGGATGTGCATCCCCTTAGGCACTCAGTCACCAGCACTTTGGGAGCAGACACAAAATTTTCAGATACAAAATCATGAAGTTTCTTCATTGTTTTAGTCCATATTTTATTTTTGGGGTTCCCTGGTAATCTTACGTGGTACTGCTTTAGCTCAAAGAATTTTCAGCACCCTATAGGAATATATACTCTGTTTTCTTCTCCTATACAGCTCATAAACCATTGTGCAGTAAAAAGTAGATGTTTGATTAACATATAGCCATTAATCGATGATTCATGTCTAAGTGGAGAGGTATCTGAAGTCAAATGAGTTATAATTTTCACCTAAAAATATATTATCCTAACACTAGGTCCAGAGGTGAATAGAGTTTAAGGTCAATTACCAAGATACATGTAAAGACAAAACAGCTGCTTAGAAGCAGAGGTGACGTTATACTGCCTTTGAGTTGGATACTTTCTAAAATGTTTGCATTGAAATTCCCCACACCTGTTAGGATTTCTGTCTCACTATTTTCAGGCCATGGGAGGATTTCATCCTGGTGAAATGCAAATGTCCCATTTGTTTTGATGTCCTAAGTTTGGCTGCTCTGCATGTGATAGACATTATGAAGAGGGAGGCCAAAAGAAAATTGTCATAATGCACCTGTCCATTAGTGCGTCCTCATGCCCAGCAGAAACTTTCTGGCACCATCTGGTTATAATCTTATGCTCTGAAGCATGAGAATTGATGGACCTTTTAATTTTTATCTCAGCTAGTATAATTGCAGATGCTATTCTTATTCAAAATGAGCCACATTTTGCCAATGGCCAAAAGCATACAGTTCCCATTGACTTTAATAAGAGGACAGGCACAAGAAAATGACAAGAGAATTCAGCCTAATGCTTCTAATTGCTTTATGAATCTTCATAAGCCTGCTTACCTTAATAATGTTCAAAATGAAGACTTTCACAGGTTATTTATTCATTTGCCATAAAAAGCATTTTCTTGAGCCCTTTTAGAGGGTTGTTTTCATTACAGAACAGAATCTTTGCTTTCTGCAGCCAAAAAGCACGGCATTGGGTCATGGATTTTGTGCAAACAAAAAGAATACGAAAGAGACTAAAAATATTTCTACTTAGGTTCTAGCAGACACAGAAAGTCCATGCCTCGAAAGGTTGGCCACTTAAAAAAAAAATCTATGCAGTGATTTTCCACACACGCACAAAGTACAATTTGTACAGAATATAAAGAATCATTGCTAATTACACTGGGTTTGTACTAAAGCCAATACTTTATAGAACTATCAGTGCCAAAGAGGAAAAAGATAGTTAAATTGTAAAATATACAGAGAAGCTGACTATGAAGAATTAAGTAAGATAAATGGAAGTAACATCCCCAGTAGGAAAGAATCAGCATTAAGTAAGAAAGAATGCACATTTCTAAGAGGAGATAACAGATAAGTTAATTTTCCACATTAAATGTAGTCTAAATTCTTATTTCTGCACTTTAAGTTATTGAATGTATGCATTACTTTTAGCTTTGTCTATTCCCTGATGAAAATAAAATGTCTTATTCAAGTATGGGGTTCTGATTTCCATATATATATATGGATATATATGGATATATATATCCATATATATATATAAGTATATATATATGGATATATATGGATATATATATATGGATATATATATCCATATATATATAAGTATATATATATATGGATATATATGGATATATATATCCATATATATATATGGAAATCAGAACCCCATACTTGAATAAGACATTTTATTTTTTTTATTTCAAGTATTTTTTATTTCATTTTATTTTTTTTTATTTCATAGTATTTTTTATTTCAAGATCAGTATATATATATATATGGATATATATATCCATATATATCCATATATATATATACTGATCTTGAAATAAAAAAAATACTCTAAGTAATGTTATGGTGTGATAAGGAGAGCCAACCTACACATCCCTACTAAGTAGGAAAACTATGACTAAGAGTTCACATTAAAACATAGATAAACAAACACATTCATGCACAAACAAACACACACACACACACACACACCACAGAGTACATAATAATTTAATCACCAAGATTTGGTGAGCTTATATAACAAGTTTAATAATTAAAAATAATAGCATCTGTCTCTTTAATGTGTTATCAGGTATTAATATAAACCAACATATTTTGGAAGCATAAAATTTATCAATTTTCTTGTCCATGTTTTTGTCAGTGAGTGAGATACTAGTGTTATGCATAGTGTTAACTAGGATCCCTATGCTCAGATTTAACATATTCTATTTTTGTATTATTAAGGATACACATCTCTGATGAAAAGTCTTTAAAGGCTTCATGTCAGAGAGGAGGAAAAAGGTCTAGACCCAAAAATATTGAGTTGATGATTGCCCTTATGCCCAAGATCTGAGTTGTGGAAAAATACAGCTTATGATACAGCCATGGTCATGGGATCAGTTCATTCCTATACAAAAATGCATTTTTTAAATTATTGTCATTTCTTAAAATCCAAAAGTGGTAACCAAACTCCCTGTATCCTATATTAAACATGTAAGAAGATATCCTGAAGTGCTAACTAATATAAGGCACTTAAAGATGTGTACTTGGAGAAAGGGTAATTATAGTGATCCATATATCTATATCTATTGCTGTAAAGGACTTCTAACAGAAGGTTGGTGCATATGAAATTAGTCAATTAACAACCACATCCTCTTAAAATCATCAATGACAAGGGTAGTAAAATAGGAAAGGGAGGATTAACATTTTGGCTCTGGAATTTCAGTGGTGATTATAAATTAGTATGTGCAGCTATCAAACTATAGAGTTGTACACTTGATAATTTTAAAATCATAGAAACAAGACTAGCAAAACTGGACTATGAGAACAAAATTGTGGAAAGTAAAAAAGGGGAGTGGTTGGTGTTTGGAAAATAGTGCAAGGGGGTTGATTGGTGGTAGATCTAATTTAAATTTTTGTTGGGGATCATACTGTGGCATATACAGATGTCTATAACACCCTACAATTGAAATCTGTAAAATGCTATAAACCAATATTACTTCAATAAACGTATTATAAAAGAAACTAAATGGAAATGTCAAAAGTAATTTTAGAAAGAATCGACATACTCAGATAAAATAGTAATTTTATGTGTATTTAAATATTCAGATAGCATTACCGAAGTAGAGAGAACAAATACAGAAATATGTTAACCAAAATGTCTCAAATATAATATTATATTTCATATTAGAGCATGAAAAATATGCATATATATTGTTTACATACATGTTAAAAAAGATGCTTTTGAAATGACAAAATTTTTAATCAACAGTGGAATTTGCTTTATACAATGGAGAGAGTCAATCAGAGAGAACATACGACCTTTGCATTGCATGCGAGCCAGAGTATAAACTATTTCACATTTATAACAAGGAAATTTGAACAATTTGTAAGAATAAGATATGTATATTATTTTTGCATAATTACTACACTTTGGGAACCTATATTCTTTCAGCAAGCTATTTAAGTATACAGTAAACATACAAAGCTTACTTTAAAATTCATATGTAATTACAAGGGAACTATAATTGTCAAAACAAGAAATGGAAAAAGAAAATCAAGTTGGATGCTTAGTACTACCCAATATTAGGACTTACTGCAGAGATACAGCCATCAAGATATAAAGAAAAATAGGTTAAAGTTGAAAATAGAGTCCAGAAAAATACACATACACATTACTTAATTTAACAACATTGTAAAAATAATTCAGTGAAGAAATGATAGTTATCTTAGTAAGCTTGTTATTTTAGTAAGCTGAATATCCATCTATATTAAGAACCTCAGACCTTGTAACAGCTACAAAAATTAAGGAATCACAACTTCTCTCTTCCACATAGATTATAGATATAGACATTTACAAATAAAAACTATAAAATATAGCAGACACCAAACATAAAATCTTTCATGTTGGTGAGGCAAAATTTTCTTAAATATGTCAAAAATATGGTTGTTGAAAATATAAATACATATATATATATAAATTTATTTTCAGGTCCATCTTATAGAACAATGCCTATAAATGAAAGTTCCAGGAAAAGCTTCTAAGAGAAAAAGATTACTAATCTTGACTTTGTATTAAAAAGTGAAGAAGAATGAGATTCTACTGTCTAAATAGTGTGTGTCTGCACCTGAGTTTGCATGGGGAGAGAATGTATTTGATACTTACCCAACAGGATCTGTAGAGCTGTCATTTATTGAAACACTTTTATGACTTCTATTTGCCTCTAGCTACTTAATAAAAAGAAAAAGCTAATCTCTTCTTTATCTCCCAGGGTTCACTATTATTTGCCAACTTTACAATAAACTATGATTTATCTAAAGAGGTTATGAAATAGGTGTAGAGAAAGCTGCATCTGAGACTTAACTTTGATTATTAGTCAGTGAAGTTGTCTCTTGTAATTACTTTTAGTTTTCCTTTAAAATACACTGCTCAATCTCTACTCTTCAATCATTTTAGAAATGAAAATTGAGGCAACTTGTTTTCATCAGGTGTTATTGTTATTGGCATTTCACTCCAATACACATTAATCTTCCTTCTTCCCTCAAGAATTAAGTCTGCTCAAATATTCCCTTTGTTATCTCTCTATTCTTTAGTAGTTGAACACATGTTTTGGAGTAGGTGGAACAATGTCTCTTATTGCTGGGCTGTATTTTCTCCACTTTCCCCAACTATAAA
Organism: Uropsilus gracilis; assembly: GCA_004024945.1. NCBI lineage: Eukaryota > Metazoa > Chordata > Mammalia > Eulipotyphla > Talpidae > Uropsilus > Uropsilus gracilis. Next base: position 38,336 of record PVHY01004100.1, on the reverse strand, counting down.
TGGAATGCTTCAAACTTACCTTACAGGTAGGTTATGAATTATCTCACACAAAGTCTATAGCTGTTCCAAATGAAAATGGATTTTTTGAATAGTTTTTTTTGAACATTTTAACCAATTCCTTCCTGTGTCTTTTGAAATAGCAATAATAAAACAAATAAAATGTGCACATGCTATACAGTTAATTATGATGTTAAGGTGCAATTAGAAAAGTTTTGTTGATTACCTATTACAGTCTATAGTTTGCTCATTAAATATGCATTAATTTCTCTCTTCAATCATTCAGTGAGTCCGCAAATAGAGATTAAGTGTTCTTTTTTTCTTTGAATCATGTGTCTGACATACGGCTAAGGACAAGTTTTAGAAGATTAATAAGGTTTGAGCTTCAAAATCCGTGATTCACAAGGTCAAAGTTTTCACTTAATTTCAGAGTATTCTCATTTGCAAACTGACTCCTTTGCTCTTTCTCTCTTGAAATCTACTATTAATTTACAGTCCTCTACACATTTTCCAGATAGAGTACACAATCAGATTTCTGAAGGAAGAATATATATCTATTTACAATTTCACTTTTGTTCAACTTTGGGCTCTTCTTTTTTCATTGCAGCTTTTTGGCCATCCCTCCTTTTTACATCAGCAGGAACATCTACAGAAAATATTTTTAAACATGGTAAAAAAGTGGAGTAAATTCACTGTTGACAGTACTATTTTCTTTGTAGAAGAGTAGATTTGGCTTCTTAAAAAATTAATGGGTAAAAACATGTAATAATTTTATTTACTTTCTGAGGATCATTCTACTTTAACAGAGTTTCATCTCTTCTCGGTACATCGAGAATGTTTTGTCTCTATACCTTTTACATTCATTATTGAATTACATAAGAAAACTTCCTAGAAAACCAAAGGTGGAATATGGTAGTTAGCTAAAGCAACAAAGGGGATCAATTTAGTTCCATGCTGTATTAATCATTTATTAAGAGAATAAGCTTGTGTCTGTAATGATTATTTTTCTATAAAGGAAAGAAACAATCTTTTGAAATAAATACAATACTCATAAATTGGTGGTAAATAATACATATTAAGTGTGAGATTATTTTTCCATGAGATATATTTTTTTTGTATTTGCTATTTTTTTAGTTGGTTTCTCAAATAGTTGATACAAACTAGAGTAAATTGCATTTTTCATCACCCTCTTTGAGGTGTGAAAATTACAAGGAGGTTATAAATTATCCCATGCAAAGTCTATAACTTTTCCTAATACAAAAATATTTTGGGGGGGAATATTCTAGTCAAGAAAATAAGTTAAATTCTTAGGAAAAGAATAACTTAGCAACAAAACATTTACTTTAACCAAAATGTGCTCTAGAGGAGGTATCATCAAGGAGGAAGTATTAAATCAAAGAAGAGATGAAAAGGAAAAGAGAAAATGAAAGAGGGGAAGGAGCTGTTCCTGAGAAATCTTGGTTTTCAATAAGCCCCTCAAAATAGGTTACCTGGATATACTGTGTTGGCAGTGAATGTGCAAACTCTGATATGTGTTTTGAGATGGATTAAAATTATTTCCTCTGGAATCATTTACTAAGTTAGTGATCCCAAGTATCACTGTTTACCAGGCTTATAGCAGATAACATAAAAAAACTTAAGAATGAAAATCTGTATCTATAAACTGATATAGACTGCATTAGAGTTAACATTTTCTAAAGAAACTGTGCTCACCATGACTAAAGCACTAAATGATAATTAGAATGTATATGAAAGAAATCTATAAAATTTGACAAAAGTGATTTGATAAAGAACAAAACAAGTCTTCTAGAATTTAAACATTTTATAACTCAAAATTAATATCATGAAAGATTATGTATGGAAGTATATTGGGATAGCAGATTTGATGCTGAGATGAAAGAACTAGTGAGCCAGAACATTATATTAAATTACTTAGATTACAGTACTAGAGAAAAAGGTGATTAAAAATACAGAGAAAAATTTTAAATTATGGCAGTTATAGGAGGTTTGAGTACGTGTTTGGTAAGAGTTCTAAACCAAGGAGAAAGAATATAGAACTAAGAGAAAGTTTGAAGAGACAACAACTAGGAATTTGTAAATATTAATGAATGATATCAAGTGGTAAATAATACATTTAAAAAATCCCATTTTGAGAACAAATCCTTTGTTTGAATTTGTTTAATCCAACCTTGATTCCATTTTCAGGACTATGAATCAACAATCTTAGCTTACTATTAACACAGTACATATTAATACTTTTTCATAAGAACCTACTGACCATTCTTTTCTGCTTGCATTTTGAGTTTAGAAATGGTAAGTCATTGTTTCATATTTAAGTTTGAGTGGCTTGCTAATTCAGGGTCCCAAAGATTCATTCAGCTAATATTTGTTTATTGCATTACCTACTGACTCCTTCTTGGGGAATACAGCTCTACTATAGTGTCATGGGAGTGTATTCAGCTTAATGATTGCATTAGCTGGTATGAAGAGTCACATCATACTTTATTAGAGGCACAATTTCTCGTTGTGTTTTCTGTCTCTCTAGGTCCTTTTCTTAATTCATAAATTCATTCAAAATTATTTAAAGGGCACATAATATATTTGCATTGTTTATTCAGTGGGGTGTATATGACCAAAAGGCCAATTTAATTCCCTGTTATAATTAAAAATCTAATAAAGCGTGGCAGATTATAAAAGCATAAGTAAGTAAACAGATATGATACTTTCAGAGAATGGTGAGGTTTATAGGGAAATAATCAGGATGATTTCATATTGGAGACACGGGTTCCCTGGAAAGAGAATACATTTAATAAATTAAAAAATTATAAAGAGAGGGTTTTTCTTACATTCATAAAGATGGCTGTTATAGTAGGCTATCAAAGGATTCATCTCTGGTGCAGGAAATTATTACAGAAAGTTTTGCAAGTCACTATGTATACTTAAATGGATTATAAATATGAATATCATCAAAATAACATTGATTTATAAAAGCTCTATATAATATAGCACCTAACATAATAATTTCCTTTATTACTAGACGTACTAAAATCTATTTGAGGAGGTTGCAGTCTAGCTAAGTAAATGTGATTTTTAAAAATGAAGAATGTGTTAATGTAGCACAGTGAGACTATAGATTTAGTACTCAGTTGAATTTAAGTTCACTAATTAAATGCCTTTTACCTGAAGTCTGTGGCCCTATCTTTTATTTTTACTCAGGAATAAAGTTCTCTTTCCTTTAATCTCACTCTTACCATACTTCAAAGAGATGACTGTGAGTTACTCTGTTGGCACTCAAGGTAGTAAGAATAGGAAGCACTACAATGTCACCTTTCAGTTTGTCTACTTTGAGCATTAGGCTTCAATTTCTGAAGGGTTAGAATGACTACTTGTTTCTCATAATATTTCCTTACTGATAAGAAGATAGTGAAGGCTTTAATGCTTTAGTAATTATAGATTTTCAAGGCCCTTCCTTTTCTTTGTTTTTACTTTTTTTAATCCTGGAGAGGATAGAATCATTCATCTCTAACACATTTCTCTTAGAAACTGACAGCTCTGATAAATACTTTGATAAAAAGCAAATGGTTGCTATGAAGGAGATTTGTAAATTTGTATAAAGTGTGACTTTAAATTTGCCTTTGAATTTTAAAGAACTGATGTTCTCCTTGTCTCTTATTATAAGGTGAAATGAGGTTGATTCATTTGAATAGAACCTTGGTAGCATGAAAAGAAAATTAGGTTTTCAATGTAGTACATTGTAGGAAGTTACAATGTACTATTAAAAATATTTTTTCAAGTTAAGAGAGAAATTTAGATGACATCTAAGTACAAGGCTTGCCAAAATTTTGTTTAATATTAAAATGGTAGAGAGGTGATTGCCTTTAATTCTTAGATTTCTAATACACTCCAGCTCTGTTCTGTTTGAATAGAGGACAGTATTTGAAACGCAAATGTAATATGCCTGAAACCAAATGATTTGCATTTCTAGGGTATAGAAATTGTAGCACTGTGCCAGCACTTTTGACAGAACACTTGAGTAAAATATAACTAGTAATGTCATTTATACAATGATTTTAAAGCACTTTCTGTACATTTATATTTCATAGGAAGAAATGAGGCAACTTGAATAAGAAAAAAATAATTGAGAATGAGAACATGCTATTATTAAGAAAGAAAAAGCAGAGAATAAAGTAAATACATGTAAGTCCATGCTCTTTAAAAATCTAAATTGTGGCAAGGTTAGTATTTGATGGAATGGTGGGACACTTAGAGTTTTTAGACTTTCAAAAATAGAATGAATGAATTTCTTTCAGAAGTATTATAAGTTGGTACATCCATTCACTCATAAAAATATTTTGAGAACCTTAAAGTGGATTCTTCTAATTGGAGAGATGTTTAATTCTAGAGCTGGAGGAGGAAATATACAAGAATATATAAGCATTGAAATGCATTACGTTACATATACATATATAATACGTGTCTAACACCAACCTCTCTATGCATATATGCATACATACATACATACATACATACAAATCACACGCTTGACCCTTGAAATTTTCCAGATTCATTCCTAGAAAAAATACATATCTTTCCCATTACAGAAAACTTCCCATCTGTTCAGAACACCCTCAATCTTCTTTAAAATATGCCTGATTCAACATTAGAAATAATGTTCAGTTATACAGATGTTTACTTAGACCATATAAAAAATAAAAATTAAATAAATATTTAAACACTAAGATTAATAGTTATTCTAAATCAACTATATGCTTAGAACAATTCTGAACAGCGGAAAATAGATTTTAGAAGTGCTATTTAATCAAAACGTAGTATCCATGGATATAGAAGATGAATAAAATTAAGGAACATGTTAGTATCAGTAGAGAACATAAAACCAAAATGGAGAAGTCATGCAATAATAGTATTCAGGTGCTTACTTAAAAATTGACATATGCTATAGTATGTTCAGAGAGAAGAGAGATGAACAGAGAGGAGTTCTTAAGGGAAGATGTACAAAAACTAGTAAGATCATCTAATATGTCCCTTAAAACCTAGGTAGATTTTAAACAGATGGGATGAAGAAATAAAATGCAAAAATAACAACAAAAGTTACTTCCAGACACAGATATTTTAATCCACCAAACGACTACAAACAGTACTGACAAAAAAGGGAGAATTTGCTAAAATTTCCACATGGGGAAGGTCTCACATAGTGGTATGTACATACTGCAAGTTTCATTGTCTATTCAGCATAAATCCATTTCAGTCTGTTTTTCCTATTATACATGGTAGCTTTGATCTCCAAAAATTGCAGTCATTTTTATGTCTATTTTGTCCACATTTAATTTCGGAGCATATTCAATATAGTAATAATTACATCTGAAAGATGAGAATCTATACTCCTAAATTGTATACAATGTTGTAAGCTATTGTTAGCTCAATTTAAAATTAATATAATTAAAAATACATTTTATGAAACCAATGAAGACATAAAATATTTTATAAAAACCTTTGACTGTATTTTTTTACCCATGTAAATTTTTCAATTGATTTATTTTTCCCTTATTGGTTGTGTAGTCCTGCTTTTTTATATGCTTGCTTCATATATTTGTATTTGGAAATATTTCTATAATTCTACAAATATTTTTATCTCTGTCGATATAGTTAACATCCCTGGAAATGTTATGACTCCCCTGAGTCTTATGTTTGGTCTTCTAATATACCCTGACCAGTGTTTGATATCTCCATTATCTCACTTATGTAACTGGAATTTTAAAAATTATATTAATAGTATTTTTTACAACAACTAAACACACCAATTTTTATGAAGTCCTCAAAATTACTTTCTGACATACAGGAAGTTTTACAAATTGCCTACTTTCTTAGCAGACAGGTTATTAACTGAATATCAAATCTATCCAGTACTAAGAACATGTTAACTTTAGTCACATATGAACTTAAAGTTAACAGATTTCTCCAGCAGTGTGAATCTGATGAGAACAATAATTAGGTCCAAAGGATAAGAAAGCTCTGAAAAAATAAGTGAATATTAGAAGATGACTCAATAAATGAATTTTCTGAAAAAAATTAACTGAGATGTTGTCTAATATTGAGTAGTATACTACTATGCATTCACTAAATTGAAATACAACATGACAGAAATTTTAATGTTTGACAAAACTCTCAAAAATATGTATGATGATATATTATTATATTTTTTACTGAGGTAGCATTTATTTACAAAATGCTATTATTTAAAGGTTTAAAGTAATCTCTTCCACTCTTGTTATTATACCACACCCATTGAAATCAGAATGAAAAGGGTAAAAGCAGCCGACTACCAAGCCACAGGAAAAAAGCCTTTTAAAATGTGGTCTGCAGCCCAGCTTTTTTTACCAGATCCATCTTACCCGGGCACAGCAGTTGCCACTCAAATGGAGTTCAGCAACAGGGTTTTATTAACAAGGGAATTTAAAAGGGAAACAAAAAGTTTTCAAAGCCACAAGTGGCCACTTATAATATCCTAGTCATCATTTACCAAAAGTCCCAAACATAGTCCAAGATGGTGCCCATTGCCCCTCCACACCTGAGGCAGGTGCCGCAAAGTCCAGTCTTTCTCTGGCATCTTCACTTGGCTTCTTCTCTCTCCAGTGTTCTGCCCTGATCCACTTCTTCAAGGTGCTTCAAATTTTGTCCACAATTGCTGATGCACATATCAGCTTTCCAAATCCCTGGCCATCTCCAGGTACCATCAGAGAGACACCTGTATTCTTCCACCATAGTCCATTGTTCTAAATGCTCTGGTAGGTGGAGTCTGAGAGAAAGACAAATGTGAGAGAAAATGGGAAGCGGGAAAATGGGAGGTAAAAGGAAGGAGCAAGAAAGGGGAAAAAAAGAGGAGAATGGTAGACTGAGGAAACAGGCCCAAGTGGCCTGGCCAGGGGAAGTCCCTGGAAAAGTGAGCTGGATATGGAAAGGAGCCCTGGTGGGAGAGTGGCCAGCAGAGAAGCAGCCCATGTAGAGTTGGATGCCAGAATGGCAGTCCAGGAGTGACCAGGGGCTGTGAGGGCAGGCCTGGGGAACTTGGCCAGATGCTGCTGAAAGTGGGCCTGGTAAACGAAGCCCTTGGAACCGCAGCAAGGCAGCATATTTGGAAAGCTGAGTTTGTATCAGTATCTGCTGGAAAAGTTTAAAGAGTCTTGGAGAAGGGGAACAGCTCCGAATGCTGGAGAGAGAAAAAGTGAAGAGAAGACTCCGGAGAAAGACTGGGCATTGCAGGGTGCCTTCAGGTTTGGAGGGGCACCATCTTAGACATGTGTTTGCAACTTTTGGTTTAAACAGTACTTGGGGTGAAATAACTGGCCACTTATGGCATTAAGGACCTTTTGTTTTCCCCATCGATACTCTTGTAAATAAAACCCTGTTGTTAAACTGCATTTGTCAGGCAACTGCTACGTATGGGTTATACAAATCTGCGGGAACCTGGGTGGCAGAAACTGCATTTTAAATGTGGCTTGTTGGCTGATGGCTTCTGCCCATTTTGACCCGATTTCACTTTCACTTTGTTTCCCCTTCTAAACCGTTGGTAACTTTAGTTTTACAGTGATTTACAGGGCTTCCTATTCTTACCTGCTGTTTTGTTTCTCTATGTGACTCTGGGTAATATCACATATAAGGATCACATATACGTGTATCACTGATGCTACTCAGTACTTGTCTCCCCTTCTCACTAAGCCCCTCAAGTACCAGGGCATAATATTTGTTACTTTAAAACCTAGTATAACCATTTTAAAGGTTTGTTGCTTTATTATTATTGTTTTCTTAATATGATATGCTGCTATGTTCACTTAATTCAAACACTTTTTAAGTTAGACATAATTTTAGTATAAGAAATACCAAATGTTCTCACGGACATATGTATATTACCATATATTTCATCTTTTTCAAGCAGTCTCTGTGTGTAATTTTCTGTGTATATAAACTTCATTGATGTAGACTGAAAATGGACTTGAAAAGTTTTCCTGGGACCTAGTACAAAAGTTACTTTATCTATTTACTTCTGTTTTTCTGATGTTGCTGTTAATATGTAACTATTGCATTATCTCAGATGTGCTTTGTCATTCTAAAATACCAGACCTCCAAAAATGTTCAGTGATTGAGCAAAAGAATAAAGATAAGAATCTTATATTTAACCTGTTTATGTGATGGCAAGATGGGGAAAATAATAGGAGAAATCAGAATACATATATTGCTACTTGTTATTGTCAATCAAATGCATTTTATATTATGAATAAAATACATCCCAGAGGAAATTAATGGTATTTCCAAAATCATAGTATAGAGAAAATATATTAATAAGTAGATATAGTATTATACACTTTCAATATAATATAATGTATAGTATAATACAATATTTCTACCTTAAGAAATTACATTTTCACAGGTTTATTAGTAGAATACAGAAAACAATGTGTTATAATTTTGTATTTTTCTGCCACTTTTTATCCCTAGTAACTATAGATTTTCTCTTAAAACAACCATGGTTTCTCATTCATGCATCTCATAACTTACCAGCACACATCTCATGACAACTGGCTCATTTCAGACTCTATCTGCTCCATATTTTTACCCTAATGCACAAAACTCTTCACATTAATTTGGTCAAAATATCTTTGTGTCTAGAAAGGAAAGGAATTCAGGAAGTCTTTCTGATGCATATTTTCTAAAGTGTTCTTTATTTCTACCTAATTTCAACAAGAACATGAATGGTACTTGAGTTCTGAACTCCAACCAGTGAGATAACAACATGGCATCTGAGGAGAAGAGCTGACTTTCCTTTAGGAATGTCCTCATTTACCTGTAGCACCTGATCATCAATTCCATCTTACTTCCTCAGAATGAGTTACTCTAACCACTGACTTCTTTTGAACATTGAGTTTTCAGTCTTAGCATTTAGAGTATGTTCACATATTCTACAATATTTTATGTATTAAAGTCTTCAATTTTATCTTTCATACTTCTCCAAGTTCTTCCACGACCATAATCCAGTCACTGATAACTGATTGTCTTTAAATATATAATTTTAAACCATTTTTCAAGGGAGTAATACTGTTTTTTTCCCCCTATAATTTTCATTTTCTCTAATTTTGTCACACTTTCTTTGGCCATGGTCTGGATTGAAAGAATAAATAATAAAACTGAGAAACTGTCTCACTTGTAAGGAGAAGTGAATTTCAGACAGGTGAATGACCTTGTTAAATATTATTCATTGAGGTAAAAATAACAGTAAATTTCAAAATGCATTTTTAGGTCATGTATATTTTCTTTAATTATATTGAATCTTAGCCCATTTTCATATTTGAGAACTGAGTCTCCATTGAGAGACCATATTGAGTTAAAAGGGAAAAGCAATTTCTGTCTCTCAGTCAAGGAAGTATTCTAAATTCCTTTCTCTAACATGATTGCTCCTCTACCCTATACAGCTAGTCTGATGATCAGCAGAGAAATGGATTTGACTTTTAGCCTAGGTCTATCCAAAAAAACAAGTGAGAGTTCACGTTCATTTTCAGCTACTAATTTTAGTCAGATAGCTCTAGTTTCTTCAAATATTAATCATAATCACTTACCTTATATCTATCTTTTGATCTCCTGCTTTCCTTAATATCTTGTATTTCACATAAGTATGCATTCTAAATGCATATTACAAATGTCTCCAGAGAAAATTTCACATAAATAGAAATGCCTGGAGACAAAAACAAACTAATATAACTCAATTTGTAAAAATAAAATATAACATCTCATGATACCATCTTGTTATTATCAAAATGTTTTAATAAATGATATTCATACACATATACTTGTTTTGTTCAAATTACCATTTCTTAGGTATACAGTACATTCCTGAAAATCCCTATGTATTAACAAAAGACAATAGGGAAAATATATAGTATATACTTTTAGTAAATAGTATATATAAATTATATATATATAGTATATTAGTGATGATATATATGTGAATATATATGATTATGTTGTCATATAATAATAGTTGGCTAAATGGAAGTAACTATTATTATTCAAGTTATATACCATATAACTGGAGATTTTATCATTTCAAATTTTTAGGTAGTTGTTTGGTAAGTCACATGTATTTGTAAGGCAACACATATTCAAAACCTCATTTTGACTTTAATAATTGGATTGCAATCTTATTTTTTATGAGCTTTCTTAAAATATGGATGATTTCAAGTTATAATATTATAATCAAGAATTCAATTGACCAAGACAGGGGAGCTTATTATATGTTGTCATTTGGAGAGTTCCTAGGAGTAGCTATAGAAAATATCTTTTGATAAACTTGTTTTAACTTCAACATCAGGGATCTCTGTCCTTTTATAGCTAGGAAGACAGATTTCACTTTCTGTTTCTTGTGTGATCCCCATCTTTTTTTTTTTTTAATAATGACACATGAAAGTAATCATTGAATTAAATCATCTTGATCAGAATAAATGAATTTTAGATGAATTCTGATTCTTGTTTATTTTTATCATTTGGAAACCAAATACATATATAAGAAAAGATTTTCCTTCATATGAATTTTAAATATAAAATAATAGATTAAATATTTTTAATGTATTTTCTCTTTAATACTAAGTACAATCCTCTACTTTGGTTTGGTTTCTAATCTCAGTGTGAAGCATTGTACTAATGTTAAAAGTAAAATCACTTGCACTAAAAAGATTGTCTTTAGTTTTCTGTAGTCATTCATTCTTCATGTTAATTTATTTTGTTTTCCAGTCCTATATTCCCATGTTACAGACTTTAAATCCAAGTAAGACCTCAATTCCAAGAAGCTAAAACACCTCTTTTTGAATGTATGTATGTATGTATATTACACACATAACAAACACATATATTCATGGAGAGAGAGAAATTGAAAGAGACTCTGAGAATGCAGTAACCTCACTTTGCTGATAGAGTAAGTCTAAACTAAAGTCAGAAATATTTAGGCTATTTCTCCATTGATACACATATTGGTATGTGTGCATTTGCATTTATGGGGAATTATACTTTCAAAAACTTTCTTTTTGCTTAATTTTATCAAATATGCCACTGAGCTCTTTAGTTCACAGTCTATATTCAGTCTCAAAGAGTTTTTATTTTGTGATCTGTTTAAAATAACTTCCTTCATTTTCTTCTCTCTGATTGAATAAAATGAGGGCAGACAGATTGCAGCCTGTTGCTTTCTTAGCAAGTATATTTATTCCAGAAATAAATCTTAACAAGGCAGTGACCCTATTATATTGATTAGCTATGTGGTTGGAAGCCAGAGTAGAACTGTTGAGCATATTCTTAAGCTTTTCATTGAAAAAATGAAACAGCTCATTGAAGTCACTGCTGTCCATCTCTAGTTGCAGCTTCAATTCTATGGTTGCTCCTTCAAATGCCTGTGGATTAGTTCATAAGGGCAGTCCAACCAGTTAAGAACTGCAACCTCACGTATTAGCAATTCAGTTATGAGGGTGATTCCTTTGCCACTAGTCCCCAAGTGTTTTCACCCCAAGGGGTGAAAACAAAGGACACTGGGTGGTGGAATGAGCAGAGACTTTTCAGAGCACAGATCTAGTTTCAGATTACCCTGGCCAATAGTACCATTAATATAGGATGTGGTTTCACCTACAGGATGGTCCCAGGAAACTGAAAGGAGTATAGGAATCATTGAGAAAGGTATTTCTGAGGACCAGGAATTATACCTTGGTATACAGGGCGTATTTCTGTCAACCAGTAGATCCAGTTACCATGGTAGAAATTAAAACATATTATGAAAGACACTCCATGGGGTAGAGTCCTTTGAAGTATAGGTTCCAGGGAAGGCAATTTCTTATATACAGAAAATCTACAGACATAATAACTCCAAAGACAACAAAGTAAAATGTAGTTATATGTATTCAGGCCAAAAAAAAGGGCTACGGGCTTGGGATGTCAAAGAAAAAAGAGGGGGCATTGAAATAACAAAGAAAGGGTGACTCATATATGAAGACCAGGCGCTCTATAATTATGTTTTGCCACCATATACATAAGTTTCTCTGATAGTTTATTTTTGATAACAACCAAAATCTGGTTAATGCCCCAAATTTTCATTCTTCTGTCTCATTAAGAGTGATACATTTTTTCATGAGCCTATAGGACAAAGACCTTAACTCAAAATGATACACAAACCAACATATAATCTCTTGGGGCAGTTCTTCCTGAATATACTTAACATCAGAGTAGAAATGAGGTTAAATCTGCCTTCTCACATGCTCTAACTCATTTAGCCATAAACCATATGTAGATTTTATACATATGATCTGTAGATTTTATAAACCATAAATCAATAAGAGCATGGACATCATTATAAATAGATAGTATATAATAAATATTTATATGTAGTCATAACTAGACAAACATATATTAAATGTAAATACATATGTTATAGAATACGTAGGTATAGGAAGACCTTAAATATGTAAATGTTGATTCTCTGATAATTCTAAAGTGAAATAAGCAAAACATTGTAGCATATTTACCAATACACATTTGTTTTAGGAAAACAAAGAAAACCTTTGTATTGCCAAGCAGTTAACAAATCACATTTCAATTAGCAAGGATTGTTCTCTGTAGTAGTGAGTTACTGAATTCAGTACTTAGTGAACCATTTAATTCCTTCATTGGCAATTATCACAGAGGTAGATCAGTATGCAAAAAATGCAAAATATCCTAATTGTTTTTAGTCTAGTAATAATTAGCTACTGTGTTACAGAGATCACAATACTGCATGCTTTTTTCCCATAGTTGAATCATTTACAAATGCAATTTCTAATATAAACATACACTGAAAATATTTTTTTTAATTTAGTGTCAGTAAATTTATTTCATGCTATAGTCAACTAAGAAAGTACCATGCTTATATTTCGAATGCAATTGTCTTTGATAAAGATATCATAAGATAAAACACTCATATTCACATTTGTCTAAAAATGTTATAAATTAACACTTAGGTGTTCAAACAGATGAAATGGATATATGGGGGAAAATTATTTACGTGTTTGCCCTGTAGGTAGCATCTTTTTTACAGGTTCAACCTTTAAGTATCATCTAACACTCATGAGGTGACATTAGGTCTCTTCTGTAACAGAAAATTATTCAAATTATTCATAAACTTTAAAATTTATTTTAAGAATTAAAGATAAAGAAACAAAGAAACAGCATTTTTTAAAATAGTTGATTGAAAATATTCAGGTTATTTGCAAAAGCAAAGCAACCATTGTTAATTATGTTCATTAATTTTTCTTTCCCATTTACTTTTTCATTTATTTTCTTTTTTTTCACCATTTTTATTCCTTAATCATTTTTCTCTGAATATGTACACCCTTATATGGAGATCTTTTGAGAAATTAAAATATGTCCTCATCATCCACTTAATGAACTTAATAGCCAAAGATTTAACCAGATGTCTTGAGCTATTCTGTACCCATTGCTTTGTTTTCTTTTTTTCTATTTTAGGAATCTCCCAATGAATTTTAGAGATGTCTTGCAAATGGTAAATAATAGAGTACACTGACAGTTTTTATTGTGTAAAGCTACTTTAGTAAATCATAAATATATACACTAAAAACCAAAATTGTGGAAGAGCACATATATTAACCTCAAACTTGTCAAGTATATTCTAGGCCATTATAAAGTCACACTTGTTTTATTATGTGAGAGCCCAAATTCAAACTCTTAAAACTTATAGTTTTAAAAAGTTTCCAATGACTCCATATAGTTAATAAAACCAAGATAAATCCTTACACTGATGTTAAAGACCCCTTGCAATCTGTTATTTACTTCATCTTAATACTGTCTTAATAATACTCAACAGATTATATTAGATCTGATTAGGTCAACATATCATAATTCTCACAAGCACAAATTTCTTGATCCTTTTTTCTTGAGTAGGAACTTCACCTTTGTATATTAAGCTTCTCATTTGTATATTCTATTTCTTCACCTTTGTATATTCCTGTTTTTCCTTAAGTGATATTATTAGAAGTTTGTATTCTAGTTTTACTTAGGCTGAAGTGTTTTTTTTTTCCAATTCACCATAGTATTCACATGTATTGACTGTTTATCTGTTAAACTGTCTTCATAAATATGCATAGAGGGGGCTGAAAATATGCATATTAATTTTGCAACTAGGTTATCAATTTCCTCAAAGGAGACTACCAATGCTATATTATTATGTATATCATTCCATAGTATATCATATTTTACACAAATGTACTTTATTACACACAGTGCTTGAAATGCTGAGAATGCACTAGAATCAAAAATTAATATTTCATTATTTTTATGTGAATGAAACACTGTAATATTCATATTCTGTACATATAAAACTCATTATTCAACTTGCCTGTTATTTTCAAAGTGAATGATTTTGGTGTGGAAAATACTCATTGAAATCAAGAATATGAACAGTTGAAATTTTACCATACTGTAAATTGCTAATTAGCATGCCAGATTCATGAATGCCAGAAATATGATTCTCCTAGACTAGAATTAGCCCAAAAGAGAAAAGATATCATAATCAAAAGAGCAGTGTAGAAGGAAAAGCTAGATGTAGACAGGACTTTCTACTACCTTTTTTATTACAAAGTTGAATATCCACATTTGCTTTAGCAGATATCTAATGATGTTTCCCATTCAGTAACTCCTTAACCCACTGATAATCTAGTTTTCTGTAGCAATAATTTTACCAAATCACCTTTCCTTACAATTCATTCCACTACCACCCTTCTATTCCACGAGAGTGCTAGGAACTACAGTGTACCTTTGTAAGATGAAAAACAATTTTTTTAAACTCACTCATTTTTCTCCTCTCTGTTATAGCAGTGAGAATTAGAGGTACTATCCATTCCCATTTATAAAAGTTGGAAGAATATACTTCTTGAAAGGAACATATTTCTTTAAGTATTATTACTAGAAAGCAGGTGCTCTACCTGAATCTGAGCAGGAAAATTGATGTGGAGACCGATACTGTATTTATTTTAAACCATTTTTCTATTCTCTATATAGTTGATGCTAAACTGCTAGGGTTGACAATGCATATTAATGAAAAGGAGTGGTAATTAGTCATGGTCATCTAAAAATAAATGCACATCCACCATTGAGTAGCCTTGTTAGTTCTGTTACCACTTGTAATATTCCTGGAGTACTCCTATACTTTTACTAAAACATTGTGTTTCTCTATCTTTTGACTACAGAATAACCTTTACTATAAAAAATATGGGAAAGGAAAACATACAGTAGTAAACCTGAGAAAATAAACCAAAACATATTCAATAAAAATTCCCAGTTATGTGAGAGAAATGAATGACTTCTACTCAGACTAATGATTGAGTATAAATTTTATATAATTTTCAGTGTCCCCTTATTCACCAATTATTTTTGTTTGATTAAAAAAATTATGAAAAGATATGTTCCTTTTCCAATTTTTTCAAGGGTTTTCATCATGAACTTTATCAAATTCTTTTTCTGCATCTATTGTATGACCCTATGGTTTTTGGTTTTCTTCTTGTTGATGTGATGAACTATAGTCATTGATTTTTTGATACTGAACCATTCCTGTGCCTTTGGGATGAATCCCACTTCATCATGGTGAATAATCCTGTTTATACATTGTTGGATTTGCTTTGCCAGGATTTATTTAGAACTTTTGTATCTGTGTTCATTAGGAAGACTGACCTATAGTTTTCTTGCTTTGTGCTTTCTCTGTCTGTTTTTGGTATGAGTGTTATATTTGCTTCATACAGTGCCGAGAAATAAAGTCATACATCTACAGGTCAATTAATATTAGACAAAGGGGCAAAAATATACATTGGAACAAGGATAGCCTCTTCAATAAATGGTGTTGGGAAAACCGGACTACTACATACAAAAAAATGAATCTAGTCAACTCCCTCACACCATGCATAAAAACCAACTCAAAATGAATAAAAGGCTCAGATGTAAGACCTGAAACCATAAAATACACAGGAAAATATGGGCAAAACACTCAAAGAGTTATACTTTAAAAACCCCTTCCAGGACACATCTACAGATGCTGAAAAATGAAGGAAATCAAAGAGCTGGGACTATATAAAATTAAAATTTTTATCTGTATAGTGAAAGAGAAAATAGCCAAAACAAATGAAACCTAGTCAGATGAGAAAAAAATTGCCAATTGCCTTCCATAAAAGTGATAATGGTCTGATAGCAAAGATCCACAAAGAACTCACACAACTTTAAAAAATTAGACAAAGTGTCCACTCAAAAAGTGGGGAGAACTAAAAGATATTTCTCGAAAGAGGAAATGCCAATATGCCAACAGGCATATGAAAAAATGCTCAACACTACTAATAATCAGGAAAATGCAAATCGAAACCACAATGAGATACCACCTTACACTAGCAAAAATGGCCTATATTAAAAACAAAAACAAAAACAGGCAACAAGTGCTGGTGTGGATGTGCAGAGAAAGGGACACTCTTACACTGCTGATCGGAATGCAAACTGGTCCAGTCACAACGAACACTGTGTGGAAGACCCTCAAACTACTGAAAATGGAACTACCATTTGATCCAGCAATCCCACTTCTGGGAATCTACCCAAAGGACACCAAAACACTAATTCAAAAAGACAGCTGTTCTTGGATATTCACTGCAGCACTATTTACAATAGCCAGAATATGGAAACAACTCAAATGCCCCAAACCTGATGAATCATTTGAAATGATGTGGTATATTTACACAGTGGAATATTAGTCTGCAATAAAAACCAGCAAATATGAAGTATTTGTTATAACTGGATAGGCACAGAGGAGATTATACTAGCAGAAATAAGTCAGAAAGAAAAAGACAGAAATCATGTGGCCTCACCTATAGATGGGATATAGGAATAACGAACAAAAGGCTAACAAAAAGTCAAAATAAACTAACAACAGAACTGGGGCAAGCAACTAAGGAGGGGATAGGATGCGGGAGCAATCAGGGAAGAGAGGAGCACATGAAGACTAGGGATAAAGGCTCATGGGCGATAAGGTGGAAAGAGAAGCCCAAGGACTACAATGATATAATCTATTTATATATGCATATATGTACATGTATATACACATAAATATGTAAACAACAAAATAGTAATACAAAATAAATTAAAAAGAAAAAAATTATGAAAAGAATTAAACTGATCCTTTTAGACGTTGGGTATTCCCAAAGGTGAATTTTAATCATAGATTTTAAGAAGGGTGAAATAATTAATTTCATATTAAAGTTAGTATGTTCCTATTAGGATCAAGCACATTTTATTCTTATCTCAGAAGTGAATTATATTAATAAATTATTTTTTAATATAAAGGTTCTTTATGGAGAAAAAAATGGAATAACCCTTAAAATATTATCCCATCATGAGATGTTATTGTGCTTTTAGAGTATGATTACATCAACCAGCTGATAAGGAACAGATACTATTATATCTGTTACCCTAGAGTAATTTTCCATAGTGCTTTCTCATTTTCAAGTATTTTGAAATTATCAAACAAGAGGGTTTAAATTATATGGCTCTAGTGATTGTAGGGGAGAAAAAAATGCATTATCTTAGTAGGCTACCAAGAATATATAAGAATATCTGATTTCTTTAACAATTTAAGATACGTAGGGGAGGAAGTCAGTAGAAGAGGAAGGAAAAAAAAAATAAGGAAGGAGCAGGTAAGCAGGAGGTGGCAGAGATAAATTCCACAGGCAAGGGCCAGACATCTGCTATGGCTTTAATTAGAATTCTCAATGCAGATTTATACCAGTGAACCAGGGTATTTTAAGAATAAATAGAAAAAAAGTAGCTCTTCTGGTTCTTGGTGCTTTTTCAGCCAATAAATTATTTAACTTAAAAAAGCCTAAACTAATATGGCAGTCTTTAAATGATGTCTGTGGAACTTCATTTTGGGCACAATTAAAATTAATCAAAAGAAATATGTAAACATAAGAAACATGACACACAGATTTTTCAGAAGAAAAAAGTTAAATGATCTTTAGTTTTAAATCTGAATTCTGGTTTAAGTCTAAAGATGACATTTTTAGAAACAAGTGAGAAATCAGTGTGCTTTTTTTAGGGTGCAGAAATATAAGCATATTTTAAAATATAGAATATGAAAGAAAAGTATAAAATAAGGTAATTTTAGATGGTAATTAACTGAATATTGTCTTTCTCAAATTCATTTATTGAAGCCCTAACTCCTACTATGATGGTATTTAGAAATGAGGTCATTGGAAGGTAAATAGAGTGGATGGTGTTTGGACACTCATAATGGAATTTATCCCCTTATAAGAGGAAGAACCATGAGAACACAGAAAAGAAAGTGATCATCTGCTGTCAGGATGGAGAGCTCTCTTCAGAAATTTTACTGGCACCCTGATCTTTGATTTTCATTCTCTGAAACTGTGAAAAATAAGCAACCAGATATGGTTTTCATTATGACAATCCAAGCTGCCTAAAACTGATACTCAAATATATTTTTTTATATACAAAGCCTGCAGTCATGTACTATTTTCCTAAGAAGCTACAGTCAGTTTTTAGGATCATAATGTGGGCATTCAACTATCAAATTTAATTTTCTTAAGAGGAAGATTTTTATTAATAAAATTTGCTGATATTGAATTTTAACAGTTTATGATGCAGCAATTTATTTATAAATTGAATACTTTTATTATAGGAAAGTAATATGCAAAATACTATAAAAAGCTATTCTACATTGAATGGAAGATTAGACATACCAAACTTGGAAAATCATTCAAAATATTCTGTGAGACTTTGTGTTTGCTGAAGTAAAACACCGCATTTCCATTTTGAGTGTTCTTATTGAAATCAGGCTTAATTATTGTTCATCTCTGAGTCATGTATGATTGAGATCTATGTGTATATTCTATAAGTTTATAACCATAAACTGCAGGTCATGGACATTAATATACAATTACACAGTACAAATACCCTTTAATTAATACTTTTTCATATAGTACAGATTTATAATAAATAACATTCTTAGCCAGAATTATAGGATGATTAATATTTTGTATTTCCTGCCAATAAGTATCTATACCTAATGCAATATAGTGGATATTTCCAATCTGTGCTAAAATTGTTATTCAATCAAATTTGAGAAAGTTGATGGTTGGATTTCAAGTTCTCAGCTGTTGATGCTATTTGACATTTTCATTTTTAACTTCAAAACAACATACTGTTAAAATAACTTCTGAAAACTAGCTCTATCATTTGAGTGTATGATATTATAATAACTGTAATTTGACTCAAATAGCAATTGCTTCCTTAATAAGTACATACTTTTTAAAATATATATATAACATTTTCTTGATTTCCTTTCTGGTTTTGTGGTTTATACTTGCATTAGTCAGAATCCAAATAAGAAAGAAGGGTCATATTCAGGTTAAATAAATGAAGAGGACTTAATGAAATGATTATTTACAAACTTTTGCATAGGGCTTAGAGTAGCAACAATAACAACAAAGAAGACTGATTTACCCTAAGACTAGAATCAACAGGGAGGTGTAACTAAACCTAGACCTTGAGAGTCAAGCAGAGTTACTACCACAAACTAAAGAGGAAAGATTTTACAAAGAGAAATTGTTCTTTGGCAAACACAGTAACAACCCATGGAAGTTAGTGGGAGTGTCACATTTGCAAATGATCCTACCTTACTCTACTCTCACCTTCCCTTTCCTGCCAGGGTCCCACACTAGGCAAACAACAGAGAGACTGTACAGTATGGATATATTATCCTCTTTGATGACTTAGGGAGCAAAGAGAAAATATTCAACTAATGTGAGTATTTTACTCTTTGATTATATTTTGTTGTTGTTTGAAATCTCTAAAAACAAACAGTATCTTGAATGTTTTAGCAATAGATTACTTAGAATCAGTATGGTGACTATGGATTCTGAACTGTTAAATTTGATAATGATTTGCCTTCAAGGAAATAAATGCATTTATCTCTGTTGGAATTCTCCTCTGTGGGCCTTATATGCATGTCCAAACAAATAGGTGAGTTCCAAATAGGAAGACTGAATATTTGTATTTGGACTTTAACATGCATGACTAAATATTTTCCTTTTTCATTCTTTCATAATAGTTTACCAGCTTGAGCCTTAGTATCCTGAATCTAAGTTTGTTCTATACCATTTGGTTATACCTGATAGTTCTTAACAACTTGCCACAACCTCTGTCAAGCATAGCTTTCTTCTTTCATATTTTATATGATACTCTATCATTATTAATAAAACTAATAATTACTATTTTATCTTAATAATTGTTCTCTTTGCAGAGAACAACTTTCCTTATGGGATCAGTACAAAAATGATTAAATTAATTTTAAATAGAAAAATTTTTAAATGGGAATAGGCTAATCAGTAAAATATTTTATTTATAAGCATATAATGATGCCACAACCTATTTGAGGAATGAGCCTTGTGTCAGTATGTCAGTAATTTGGGACTGGTATTTTGTTGTATATTTGTCTGTTTCCTTGATGACATTCTCATCTTTTATGGAATCTAGGTTTTTCTAATTTTCGTTAAATGCAGTTAATTGAATGAGTCTTATAATGGTATTTTGCTAAAAGGAAAGTCTTCAAGTCATTATGTCTGAAGAACCAAATGCATTTCTGTACTAGCACACATGAATACTTGGTGACAAATATGTTTTACTAAAATTCAATATATTTTTTGGTCACTTTGTCTAAATGTCTGATGTGATTTTCAGAGTGTTCCAAGTATAGATTTATTATGTTTATATAAGGGAAAAAAATTCTAAACATAAGTTGAGTTGTTAACATTGCCAGTCAAGAAAGTTATTTGATTTCATACTCACCTCTTTGAAGTACTTCTGAGATAAGGATAAATAAATTTAGCAGCCCTACTGGACCTTTTAGAAATGAGAGACCTGGATTTTCATCTCTCTTCAGGTTAGAACACCTGAAAATTTGATGAAAAAGAAAACACACCTATTCAGCTTTGAAAGACTGAAGTCAGTGTACTTTTCTCTTTAATATTTGAACAGATTCTCTAGTTGAGTGTTCTGTATCTTTCACAAAAAACCACAGCACAATATGCTTGTTAACTTAGAGTTTCTCTGTTTACCTGAGAGCCTTGCACTGTCAAATTAGACAAATGGCTATTAGGGTCTTTCAGTCTGACCTCCCACTACCCATTCCAGATTTCTCTAATCTTCAGACTTTTCTTCACAAATTAACTCCCAATTTTCCTCTGAGATCTATTCTATGGCTCTGAGGACATATAAGTTCCTCCAAAATGAGGAGGTAATTAGGGTCCAAGGAGCAAAACAGGCATATTCATTAATCACATTTAAAGTTTATTAAAGGCAACATACATACAGGGATCTTCAGGTCTGGAGGTGGTGGGTAGTAAGGACAGGACTTTGGGTGAAGCAGAATTTACACCAAACATCCTGACAATAATCTTATTCCTGCTCAGTATACAACACTATTCTGCATATGACTAATGACTCCTGATGTCCAGGGAGATATCACATTATCTTTGTTTTACTATAATCTGTAGAGTTGAGTATGGACTGTGAGTAAAGGCTTAGGCACAAAATAAAAATAATCGGGAAGCTGGCTGTCTTCCCAGGGCAGAAAAGCTACTGGTCAAGAACTGGAGATGATATCCATACAGATGGAGTCACTTTAATTTTCCTACATTCTCTAAAATATTGTACCCATAGGAATATATATGCACGTTGACTTATTCACAGTTGTTTATGTCTCTCCAAGGTATTCAAGTTTTCACAAAGAACTCCATGGAAGGGGAGAGATAATTGAAAAAAAAAACACAAAACACACATTGAAAATAACATGTTTTCAAGAGGACTATATTTCAAGAGTAGCATCTTGAATAAGACATTGAATTAAATGATCATATTTATACTAGAAATATTTAAAGTTCTGGGTGAAAAATGGTTTGTTTGAAGACCACCACAGTGATAAAAGAACCATGTTTGAAAGGGGAGAATTTGCTTTGGTATTGAGAAAGAAGTGCTCAACAGCAGGGTTACAAAAGGCAGGTTTCTTTGGCAACAAAGTTACAATTCTCAAAAAAGTCATATAAAATGGGAAATACAATAGAAATAAGATTGATGGGGTTAAAATAATTTAAAAGACAAAAATCATTATTTGTTCTGGAAATAAGGAGTTATGGCACCTTGGTTTGGGAAAGTATGTGATGATAACTGCAAAGACTAAATAAGAGTAGAGATAACTGGAGTTATGGATGGTGTTAATATATATGTAGCTGTTGTACATCACAATAGGGTGTTGAAGATAATGGGTATAAGCACAAAAATTGTGGAAATATTTTACTGGTAAATCAGTAAGAGCTGTCACTTCTACAGATAAAAGGTTTGAAGAATAAAAAATATAAAACTGAAAGATTGGAGAATTTGAAGGGTAGAGAATTATTTTGTGAGAGAAAGGAGGGACACCAAATTAAGTGTGGTTTAGAAGTGGGAGATAGTAATACACACAAATTTCAGCACATTACTGTTTTATTAAGTATATGAGAAATAATATATGAAGAGGTTTTCAGGAGAAATAAATATGACTTTGGCTAATATATGGGAAATCAGGTTTAGAGAGACAAAGATCAGAAAATCATCTACATGAGGTAAAGTGGAAGCCAAAAATGTTAGAATTTTTGGCATAGCAGACATAGTGAATATTTCTAATTGGTAGAAATTTCCAGTGCCATTCAAAAGAGCTATAGAGAAGAAACAACTTCATATTCTTTTTATATATAAAGTTTACATTAATGATGCCTTCATAATATGGATTAAGGACTTTTCAGCATTTATGCTGTTTTTTCTTAATGAATTCTTTAAAGGATTTTAGATTTCTTAATGAAACAGAATTTCCATAATTATATATTATGTTAAAATGCTATGGGATGATATGTTGGAGATATATATATATATATATATATATATATATACCAATTAATACCTATATTCAATTTATATTTCTTTAGTGTTTATTAAATAATGTTCATATTTTATTTAAATATCATTTTATTTTGTATGTCTATTTTCTTAATAGGATCCCTTTCAAGATACTACATTACATTTATTTTGAAATTTAATTTTTTTGTGTGTGTGAAGAATAAATGGTAAATCACAGCGCTTTTATTCAGTTCCAACTAGACATTTCATGATACTACAGGTTGTAAAATTGGATAAGCTACAATATCTTCCTTCACAGAGCTTCCAACCTAGTTGGAAAAGATGATAAGTAATAAGGTCATTAAAGTGCTGTAGTTTCTTCAGTGTAACAGAAGACTGAGAGAAAAAAAAAAAGGTGAAAATCCAAGATTCATGCAGTCACCCAAGTGGAGGTTTCCTGGAGCTCACCATTCCAGCATAAAGGAAGCTACATTCTTTTCTGGTTCAAGAGAAACATTAGTAGGCTTAGGAAAGAGATGCCTGCCCTTTACAAGCTCCTTGGCATTACTGAATTATCCCATGGGTCAAATTATATTTCTGATATTTTAAGACAACAATGTTTTAGTTCCTGCTCTATCACAGCAATTTATAAAAACCAAGAAAATAGATGATAGTCCAAGAAATCTGTCTTCTTGGCAGTAAAAACTCTACATTTGATAATGAATGTACCATTAGGCATAGGTCGATAATAACACAGTCCCTGAGTGAATTAAAAGAAATAAAGTTCATTGTGGTCAGAAGCATCTGAAAAAAACTTAATGGAAAGGTGACATGTGAACTTGGCCTTAGAACATGGGTTACCAGAAGGGAAAAAAAAAAAGAAAGAAAGAAAGAAAGAAAAGGTACAAGCAAGTCTAAGTAGAAAGTGCTCAATAGGATGAATAATACCCACAACCAGACATGGTGCTGGAGCAGTCACTAGATACCGTCCTGTTGGACACATTTAGAGAAATCCAGAACAGTGCAGATAGTTTATATCTTTACCACAGCAAATAATTGCCACTCTTTACACAAATGTCTCACCAAAAATCTTTCTGCAATGTATTTTCATACCTCTAGTACCAATCAGTATCCTTCATATCTCCTTCAGGACTAAAAGTTTCTGCAAAAACAGGCATTCCATTAAATGTTTTTTAAGTTCTATTTACATGTCAAGGAAACTGTTAGAAGAAACACTATCTATTGTGTATAGACGAAACACTAGGTAGGCTTACTTTTTTAATTCTGAGACTGACCTTTCAAAGTGGGTATTTTTACTTTCATTTAATAATTGAGGAAACTGGGATTTAGGCAGATCAGTTAAGCCCAGATTATAAATTAGGGCTTGTATTTTAACAGAGACTTACCTGACTTAAAAACTCAGTTTCATTCTGCTGACACTTAACAATGTCAACAATTTCAATTACCTGCAAAACTTGTATAAAGTTGAAAGTAATTTCTATTTAAAGAAATAAGCATATAGTTCAGAAAAATCAAATAATACCACTGGACTGGTAGTGAAAAGCAGCAGTAAATCTTGCTTTTCTCTACCCATCCCTGATTTTCTTTTTCAGAGACAACCACTTCTAACTGAACTGTTTCTACCAAGTAACACACAGTTTAAGTGACTTTGCTATATTAGAACTTGATTCTTCCCCATTATACAAACATCTCTCTCCTCTCCAGTCTCTCCAAAGAAGACAACCATTCCTTGTTATATATGTCTGTTTACATAATTCCAACCTTCATATTACTATTTACAGTTGAAATATGCAGAATATTCTTGGAAAACTTTATTTTTCTGGGGTTTATAACTACATTTCCTTAATTAAAAAAATTTGCAAACACACCAATTTATCTCCAGACTCTCTGAAATACGAAAAACTTCTTTACTCATATTTAAGCACACCAGCGAATCTACCATTTTTTTCTTTCTGAGACATTTCACTTAACTCTCCATCTTGAGGCATTTCTTGTTGACATCATGCTTCTCTCCCTTACTCTTTCTCTTTAAAGTAATTACATTATTATTTATGGTTACTCATTGATAATAACCTCCCCACCCCATCAAGAGACTGTTTCACTTTCCAGGACTCATCATTTACCCCCACCCATTTAATATGACCACCAGGAAATCACTTATATTATAAAGGTTGATGTCATTTGCATCCTACTTTGTAAGCAAAATTACTTAAAAAGGATGAAAACCACGAACAACACTATATTATTATGATTATCTAAATGTTATTCATGAAATAGCCATCCTTTGTGCAGTGTGATGATGGGATTGCCTTCTTGACTCCTGGGTCTTGAAATACCTGCTACTAACAGAGGCACTAACTGGAGTACATTTTCTTACTCTCCGACTCTCTGCTCAAAATCCAACCCTCGGTTCAAAAACTGGCATTTGAAGGATGCCGTTTTGGCGCTGTTTTCACTGAACGTTTGTTTCAGTCACTGTTTCTCTTGTGGGATGAAGAAAGATGTCCTCCACAGCAAACCCTTATGATGTCAACCTTCTTATTCACTGTCTGCTTACAATCCAATCCCAAACAATAGTGATATTGAGCTTATTGGACATAATTTTTTTCCTGAATATTTTTGCATTCTTTACATAATTTAAAATATAAAATGTTAATTTCCATTTAAGATTGCTGATACCCTCCAAATACACAGATACACCCATCTCTAAATACATATATATATATATATTTTTTTTTTTTTAATGAGTGAGCTAAAAAATGACTGCATGGAAATGACACAGGGTGACTCAGCTTAATGAGCACTCAGGGTCTCTGGTAGTGACGTAGTTAAAAATTGTATTGGGTGCCATACTGCCCTGGTGGGTAGGGTTTGAGAAAAAGACCCACGAGAGAAAATGTGAAGAGCAAAAGGGCACATAAAAAGACAAGTCAAAGAAAGGTGTGGGGCAGAATGATACAGGAGGCCCATGTGTCCAGGTCAGGTGGAAGCCCCCTGGAAGAGTGAGCTGGTGGTGGCAAGAAGCCATGGGGAGAGTGGCTGGCAGAAGAGTAGCTGGTGTGGAGGGCATAGCATAGCAGCAAGGTGTTATGGAATGCTGGTACCTGGAGACAGCCAGGCATTTGGAAAGCTGATTTTGCATTAGCATTTGTGGAAAAAGTTTAAAGAGCCTTGGAGAAGCCACAGCTTGGAACACTGAAGAGAGAAGAAGCAAAGAGAAGAGGGAAAAGAAAGACTGGACTTTGCAGAGTGCCTGCTTCAGGCTTGGAGGGACAAAGGGGCACCATCTTGGACATGTGTTGGGTACTTTTGGACTAAACAGTAATGGGGTAAAAATAACTTGTCACTTGGAGCATGAAGGAGTCTTTGTTTTTCTGGTTAATGTTCTTTGTTAATAAAACCTTGTTGTTTAAATTGCATTCTTCCTTTAGCAAATCCTCCCAGCAGGTGGTAAGAACCGGAAAGAATCTGGGCAGCAATAGCTGCATTTTAAAAGTGCCACTTTTTTCCTGTGGCTTGCTGGTTAGAGACTTTTGTCCTATTTGACTTGATATCAGAAATAAAAATAAAATCACTAGACAATAAAACAGAGAATTGGACTAAGAATTATGTTTGAAGATGAGACATGTCTTCAAATTGTTACAATACAGAGAGTTTGAAAATAAAATGATAAATAAGCTTAAAAACCAAGCTAATATCATCACAATAACTATAAAAAAAAATTGAAGGTTGAAGTTAATAAAGATGAAGGAAATAATGAGAAAAACAGAAAATAAAGTCTACACTAAATTGGAAAAATATATAGATTTTCAGAAAGAGGTATACTAATCTCTGAAACAGTATCAATATAGCAAAGATAAATAGTAAGAGAGAGTATAGCCATATTGATTTAGAAAACTTAGAATATTTAAATTTAGCAGCATTTACTAATATTTTAATTTTGAGGAAAATCACAACATAAACTACTCAAAATTTTTAAAGATTCTATATGGATGACCTTGGAAAATAGCAAGGTTATAGCCAAGTAAGGCAAATGTATTATCAATATTTTCACTAAATTTTTAAGAAAATATGCCAAGTGGTAAAAATCATATTTGAGTCATATAGTAAAAGATAACTTTCAACTCAACTTTCAGGTAACGATAATCCTAATACCCAGTATTGGGCAGAGAAATAAACTTAATTAGTAATAAAATCAATATTTGAGGAAGAAATTTTAAATAGAAGCCTTACCATGTAAAAGTGAATTATCGCTAAGCATAATACATTATGAACAAATAAAGCTTATCCCAGGAAACAATAATGCATAGACCAACCAATATATTCTCACAATTAATTGAGCCAAGTGAATCACCCTGACTTCCCTACTTATAACTGTATAAGTTATAACATAAATTTGTGATATAAACATAAATTAGGTAAAAAAAAAACTACTGAAATATTTTACTGTAGTGAAACTAAATTTTTATATAGTAAAACATTAATGGAAACAAATTAAGTATTTCTATTAATGCTAAAAATATAAACAGAATGTCTGCTATCATGTGCAATAAACAAAAATGCTATGGAAATTCCAAGTAAAAACATACTCTAAAGTGTATTCAAATACAAAAATCATTAATGACAGTAAAATGAAATGTTCCCATGCAAGACTATTAACAATATATATTTTTCAAGCAGCAGAAATGAATACCAATACATAAAATCAAAAAAAGTTCAGAAAAAAAGAAAATTTCAAAGGAACTATGAGTGGTCCTAACAAGAAATAAATTAAAAATATATACAGAAACTACCAAGATTTACAGAGGTCTTACAATATAATACCTAAGTGTGTGTATGTGCATGTGTTCTGTGTGTGTGTTAAGTTCTGAGATATCATGACTCCTCAAATTGTCAAATTATTCTGTGAATAAACAGTATGTTCAACATGTTGCTTGAAATACTTGTGTGAAATACTTCTTTACATGTCGAAATACTTAAAGTTGATTTTAATAAAACATAACCATCTATTCTAAGTGTAAGTTAGAGAGTAATTATTCAAGAATAAGAAAAAATTAACAAAGGTAAAATAAGATGGGATGCACATAATACCCCCTACTAGAAATCCAAACAGTACAGCATTTTAGGAAAATTTTTGAGAAAGTCAGTTTGCAAATAAGAAAAACTTATGCCCTCTATTTTCTATTAATAATTTGTGGTGTGTATTAAAATGTAAGATACAAAATAGCCATCCAACAGAGACACTAAAAGTGAGAGATGCTGAGTTAGAAATAATGATACACAATGACATAAGGTTCCTTTCTTTGATTAATGCACAATATTCTATTGTGTAAAATACCACATTTTCTTCAGTCATTCGTCAGTTTTGGGGCATTTGGGTTTTCTCCATATCTTGAAGGAATGTTAGTGGAAATAAGCCAGAAAAAAGTGGGATGGTCTCACTTATTTGAGGGATTGTTTGATTAGGAAAAACAAACAAGAACAATATAAAACTGCCAAAAATATAGAACTGGAACATAAAGAGGGAGTGGGGGAGGAGGAAGAAAATGGGGGAGGTAGTGGACACAGAAGATTGAGATAGTTCACATTATTACAGGAATGTTATAGCACAGAGTTCAGAAATATAAGTATTTGTAAATGAGAATATAAAAAATAAATTATGAACAAAAAAAAAAAAGAGAAAGGCACACATATGCTGAATACTCTACTCCCTTGCAAAAACTCATCAGGCTCCACTGAAACATTCAAAATCATAGCTCTCTTTTTACTTTGACTTTTGTGATTCCTCTTTACTTATTTATGAAAACAAATGACTCTCTTCCCTGTGAATATAAGCTTTACCCTCAACCCCTTCAAGGTTGAGGAGGTGAATATTAGGTTTTACTCAATTATAGAAGATAATCTTAATATTGGAAGAATTGAGGTGTGAGAGTTCACAACTTGTTACTGATTACCATTTGTTTTATTTCTGCCAAAACATTTTCACTTAATAAGAAAAAGTGAGTTATATCAAAATTTGTAACTTGAATTTTTAAATATTTTTTATTATAGGAATGTTATAGCACAGAGTTCTAAATATAAGTATTTATAAATGGGAATTTTGTATTTTATATGAATTTATATATAATAACTTTTTTCTCTGAAATAACTGCATTTTAAATTGTTGATATGACTAGCTCTCTATTTAAAAAATCCCTAAATAATACTACATATAAATCTATGATGCTAAAATTTTGATGAAATATTAGAGATGAGATTTTAAAATTGGGCACTTTATACAAATATAGAACATTAAAATATAAAGTAAAAGTTTCATCAACAAAAAAGCAAACAAAGAACATATCCTTTTTAATAGATTTTTTTTTTTTTGAGGTTATGTTGGTTTACAACATACATGACTTAAAGGCATATGATCACTCCCTCCAGGTGCAACACCACCACACCACATCTAACACCTGGATATCTATAGTCCTCCACCATAATCCATCATGAACCCTACTTCACTTTCCCTCTTGTTGTTCCCTTTGTGGTTGCTTCAATTCTGCAATCAGATATTGTTTCTCAATATTCCACATATCTGACATCCAGTATTTGTCTTTCTCCTAATCTTATTTTGTTTAGCATAATCCCCTCTAGTTCCATCCATGTTGTTGCAAATGGGAAGAGATTATTCGTTTCTTTTTCTTTCCATGTATAGATTTTACTAGGAAATATTTTAGAATGCTTTCATAGCATTGCAATTTTCTTACAATATATTCATTTTCTTTCTTTCATTTTCTTAATAGCTAAATAGAGATCCAGAGGCTTGGGGTATTTTCTTACATTGAGATGCTGAAAAGACAGTTTTTGTGTGGAGGTGGGGGCTAGGGTTGTTTTATACACAAACTATTTCTTCTTTTATAAGTTGAGAAGGTCAATAAGAAACATTAAACCAGCAGATATGAATAAATCTAGGAACCAGATCTGTGTTTCTTATAGCCTTTCTTTTAATACTATGTAGAAACAAGTTCAAAATAGTGTTAAAATTTGTGACTAGTCTTTGGAAGAACTCGATGATTTAGTATATACACTATAATATACTATGTAATTATAGACACTATATATTTTAATATTTTTAATAGCAATGTTTTATTTCTTTGATCATATGGGAAAAATCATAGCAACATTAAAAGAGGCTTTCCAGTAGTCTACTTGAATTGATAAAAATGGTTAAGGAAAGCACTAACTGGAGGACCTCTGGTGAGAAAATAAGGAACATTGACAATGGCACACTATAAACAAATCAATCAAATCTCAGATCATATAGTTATTATAATTTTATAAAAAATGCATTAAAATGTGATCTTTCCTGCCTCTATGGTGGAAACTGCACCATGATACTGTTGGCAAAGAGAAATGGAGGAGACTGTGGAGGAAAGGCATGCAGAAACATTGACGAGATACCAGGAAGAGACAGTAGGGACAAAAGGCATGTGGAGGAGCTGTCCTTGGCAGAGACAATGGCAACCGTTACATTTATCTGTATTTTGTTTTTGATTATTATGTCTCTCCCTCTTTCTCAGCACTCTGGAATCGCTCTATTTCCATTCTTGTGGATCCCCATAACAAGCTAACTTAAGCTCATGGCAAGTTCTCAGGTCTCAGTGGCAGGGGTGGGTAATTTTTGAGGAAATGGGCAATTTTTAGAGATTTGTTAGGAATATTCTTTCTTCTCTATGCGTATAAATTCTCATAAATATCTTTTACACTGAGTCTACTTCTTTTGCCTTCATGTGGCTGATGGTTAGATTACCTTTAAGTGTGGACTACTTAACAATTTCGCGATGGATATGTATTTCATGTTTTCCATTGAACAGTTCTATTATTTGTATTTTTCTCCATGGGATAGGTCTGATTTGTATTAGATGAATGCGTTAATGAAGCTCATCTCTGTATGAGTATACCACTAATGCTGGCATAAACATATTAGTCGTTTTGGGTCCCTGGGTATCTCGCTATTTTTGCCCATGGAACCGCAGGCTCACACTGCCCAGGGTACCACAGACTCAAGCAATCCCCAGCCTCAGCTTCCCACGTAGCTGGGATTGCAGGTGCACACCACCACGCCCATCTATTAAGAGTCTTATTGTAAACATCAAATAAGGTATGTTTAAGTAAAAGAACTCACAACTTTGATTCTATTGATAGCAAATCCATTGTATAGTATAAATTGAGTGACTAGGCATAATGATTGTTTAGAGATGTCAGGTAGAATTTCAACAAGCAAATTAATTTCATGAACTACATAATTTGGAATACTTAGTCCTTGTCATTCTAAATGATTAGCCTTGAATTTAAAATAAAACCCAAAGGTTATGCACTCTCTTCAAAGCCAATTTGTAAGCCTCATAAAAATTCAACTTCAAATGTACAAAATACTGATACAATATATAGGCTGCCATATGTTACAGGCGAAAAAAAAAAAAACCCTATATGTATGAATAGAATTTACTATTGGAGTAATATAAATCTTATATTTAGCAAAATGATATATTCATTGATGACAGAATTTTAGGCAGAATTTTGAAGAGTATGTAAATAAATTATCTAGTTTATACTTAAATTTCATTTATAATCCCCCTGCCAAACCATATCAATAATTTTTAGAGATGTTTTTCATGTGTGTTTACTTTTTTGGACAATTTTTAAAAACCACATTGTCTATGCTCTCACTATATACTATATTTCAAAGTCATAAATACTTTATTGATCAGTTTTATTGGAAGATGCTTCTCAATACTCTTATAATTTATACATACTGGAGCAAATTTTACCCTGAGATAGGCAGGAAAGCAATCTTGTTTTCATACTGGACAAATGTTTGCTAAGAGTTACAATGAGTCAATGACTTTTGTAGTTAAACCCTGAGGTCACCACCATGAATGAAATATAATATAATCTGTAAGTGCATTTGATCTCAATGATGAAATCCCTATACAGTTTTGAAGAAACAATATATTACCCCCAAATTCTATACCCTGTCTAATTGAAGTTCACATATGTAAGCATTAGAAAAAGTATCTCAGGTATAACAGACAATAAGTAAATTAAATTAAATCATATGTAATGACTAAGATGGCTAGGCTATGATATGAATATGATTATGTCATATTTATGATTATGAAAGGATTGGTTAACCAACTTTCTATGGTACTTTAGATTTTTATAAAAGTTACTTTTAACAGACACCAATTTTTGTAGTCACACTAAGTACACTAGTAATAAACAAAATTAATATTATGAAAGAACAATATGACAATATTGATAGGTATGGTAATGCTTGCCAATATTGGTTAGTAATATCTCTCTGTCCAGAATTTAATAAATTTGTTGTACAATAGTGAAAACTAATTAGTAACTACTAATCCATAACCATAATGAAAGAGATCTTATAAACTCCACGCCCCAAATTTCATAAATAACAATAAATTGTTCACTACTAGTTTTGGTTAAATATAATTCAAACAAAATCCTCCAGCCCAGAAATATTTCACATAAAAAAACAGAGAAAATATCAGGGTATGGGGGACAATTCCTCTAACCCCCCTATGGTCTTTACTGAGGCTGGATAGATGAACAAATATCAGAAAGATCAGTAGAAAAAAAAAAGCCAAAATATGAACTACATAAAGCATTCATATGTTTGTAAATTTTATAGAATGGGGATGTCTGAGGACTTTTACTTTGTTTTCAGACACCTAAAGTGTCAGGAAGATGATTGGAGGAGACTGTATCGAAACTGGGTGAAAAGAAAACTAAAGGCTTTCTAACTTGAACACAGAACACCTGCTTGCTTCTCCCTAGAAAGCAGACTCAAAGCAGTTAACTAGCATTTTCACTGTCTACATACTATTGATATGCAATAATCAGCTCCCAGCTTTTCTCAGCTCTCTCCCCCTCTCTCAGACCTAAAAACAAAACAAAACAAAACAAAACTCAGAAGAAACTACAGTTTGAACTGTACACTAGTTTGCCTCAAATTACCCTCTTTCAAACTCTCTGGGTTCTTTCCACCATCCCCAGCCTTCTCAACAAAAAATCAAACCAAAACAAGACTCTTACTAAGTGATTTCCTAATTACTGCAAAAAGAAACAGAAAAATTCCAACTACTTCAATATTGTCCCAAACCTCTCTCAACATTGTCCAAAGTCTTTCCCCCAGATTGTCGAAAACCCTCAATCTCTTAGTCCTGATCATCTCACCAACGTCCAGTCAGTCAGAGTTCATCTCCACATATTCAGATATCTTCCTTTAGCATGTTTCTCTGGTGTGCTCCAACTCCTCCATGCTATCTTCTCCTTGTCCTCCTCCAGATAGTAGACAGAAGCTTCATAGTACTAGAACCAAAAAAGTTCATTTTCTTCTCAGGCCTGGCTTTTGCATGGCCTCTCCCAGACACAAGTCAAACTCACAAGACAAATGCAACACAGAGTTCAAATCTCCAAACTCCTTAGCTTCCTTTAACACACATGCTACTAGCCTGGGCCAGTCAAAGGCTGCAAGGTTCCAGGTCTTGGCCACATGGCCAAGCTCACATGGCTCACATCTACATCCTCCAAAGTCCCTGACCAAATTGGCTGAATCCCTCTCTTTGTTCCAACTCTCTTTATATATCTTTATTCCCTGGCAAGAGAAGGGGGGGCTAGTCTTGTTAGACAGATATGTTAATTAAGGTGCTACCCAGTACTTAGTAATATTTGCAATTCTAAAGCAAGAGATAATGGCAACCAGAGCTAGGAGCCCCCTATCATTTCGATGAATAGCACTGCCCATATGGGGTCCTGGCTTCAGTATGACAGGTAGGTAAGGGGTGACATCATTACTCTTAGACTAAAGATTACTGACAACCTTATATTATCTTCCAAATGATATTATTCTAGGACATAAAAAAATCAACAGAAAATATCCACATTCTTTACTTAGTAATAGACTTCCCAAGCCTCACAGAGTCTCAGTAGTTCTAACTGGCACTTACTGGAAGAGGACTGCTCTGAACTTATTGAGAAGAATCCCTCTGACCTTTTCGGGGAGAACAACTTCACTAAAAGAAAGAGCATCAGATCAAATTGTGATATAATTGAGTAGACTGAGTAGTATATATTGTAGAGTAGTATATATTGTAGTAGATAGAACTCATGCATATATATTCTCAAGATAAACAACTATTCTTAAAGTACTGAAAGCATCTTTTGTCTCAAATTTTGTGTTCTGACTATATCTGGTAATTCGTATGATACTCTGTGTTAGCTAATTGGTTTCTTCAGAGGAAAGGCAAACTTTTTTCTCTTAATGACAGAAGGGGACTATACAAATTGAAAAAAAGGAACCCTCTGAAGTTAAGACCTTTTCCTCCCTCAAAAACTGGGTGGTTGAGGGCCTAGTCCCTAGATATTTACATTTCAAAAAGATGGCTCACAGGTCCTTGAGAAAGACATTCCTAGCTCAGAAAAGATGATGAAAAGCTTATCTAGTCTTCAAAAGGGTTTATATACATTTCAAAGAGAAGAGAAAATACTTATAATTACAAATTTTCTAAGGTAAATGCACCAAGAAAATGAAATAGAGGGAAATCTACTCCCTTATATTAAAAGTGAAGAATTTAGTCACTTATTTTTAATTTATATTTGTTCTTACACACCACACAGCTTAACTACTAAAGCAATGGAAGGACTTTTAAAGGAAAATATAAACAAAAGAGAAAAATATTTAGTATTAAGAATAATGATTAAAATGATATAGGAAATGAAGGTGATACTATCAACATACTTGAGAAATTAATATAAAGAGATTTACAAATCTATAAAATCATTGCTTTAAAATGTGCTTTAACATGATAGGAAATTAAAGGTTATTCATCCCATCCATTAAAAAATTAAGTTAGTTAACATTATAATAATTAAGTAGTACTTTTAGCCAGCAAAACCAAATAGAGAAAGCAGAAAATCCAAAAGCATTTTACTTCCTCTTCTATAGCTGTTCACCAATTCTTTCTACCTAGCATTTCTTTTACAAAAGCTGAGAACTGAATATATATATATATATATAGAGAGAGAGAGAGAGAGAGAGAGAGAGACATAGAAAAATATATTTATTTTATAATATGTATACATATGTATACATATTTAAAATACATGAATAAAATTAATAAGCTAAATTATTATTTGAGTCTACATCACGCTTTTTTAAATTAATTTCAGAATTTTCTTACAGGTCAATCCCAGACCCAGAAATCAAGAAGTTATATATGACAATATTTGATATATAAATGTTTTGCTAATAGAATTTCTGTGCTTAATCCACATGACATGTTCAAATAGTGGATTTATACTTCATACACTTCAGTGTCAGGGGAGAAGCCAAAATTACCAAACTAATTGAAGAGAAATATTGTAATAGAGACAAAACTATTTTGCTTTTAGTGAGGGGGACTAAGTATTCAAGATTATCTTCCAGGACAGAATTCATGTGCACATCTGCAATTTACAAAGTTTGCCAAGGTTCCAACAGAATTAAAATCACACAGTATATAGGTGTGTTCTCTCTACAGTAAGTTTTCTGTCTCAGTGAATAACAAATTTTTTCCTACAGTTTCCATGATGTCAATTTTATTAAGATCCATTTTTGTAAAGTATAAAATTCTTATTTTTAACAATTTCAGCATTCACTAATATATTTATATATTTTTATAATATTGTAGCTACAAATTATAGCCAGCTCACAAAGCAAATTAAAAATGGTGCCATTTTACGATAGGCTATTCAAGCTAAGTTTCATTTTCCATTGTTTGAAAGTGTCATTAAAAAAGTTGAGATACTTGTGACAGAGGTCATATATAGTCTATAGAATTTAAAATATTTGCTATCTGGTTGGTTATATCAAAGTTGCAAATCCCTAATGTAGTGAAATTTCCGTCCGTCCCTTCCTTCCTTCCTTCCTTCCTTCCTTCCTTCCTTCCTTCCTTCCTTCCTTCCTTCCTTCCTTCCTTCCTTCCTTCCTCCCTCCCTCCCTCCCTCCCTCCCTCCCTCCGTCCCTGTCCCTCACTCTCTCCATGCTTGCTTGCTTTTTTTCTTTTTGTGGTTTCTTCCTTCAATGAAGAACTAACATATTACTAATTCTGTAATTTCACTACTTTCCAATACAAAGCCCAGGGCCCTTTCCTCTGAATTTTAGCTTTATAACTTTGATTTTTTTTTTATTCCTTATTGCTCACTGATATTTCATTTTCTCTTATATACACATATATAGGTAGATATGTGTACTAATACAACATCTTCCCTATGATGGAACTCATTAAACAAGAGATGATGATGACTTTGTAATAAAGGAAAAAGAAAACATTATTAAAAGAGTTCTTCCAGGGAAGAACAGAGCATTTTGTTCTAAAATACCAAGTGAAAGATGTCCTGAGAGGGAATCACTCATAAAACATGAGTGTGCCCACAATGCATATAAGATTGGTACCTCACTATATCCTATGTGTCCACTTAAGAAACAGCTGCTACATTAATCAGCAGGGTTCTGGGTGAAGAGAATGGTGAAGTCCTGCTAATCTAGTAGCCTGCCTTTGTGCCATGGAAGTTAAAATGAATGTTTTCTGGTGGTCCATTTGAATCTGTGGAAAATAGTTATCCTAAATTAGTTATTGGCTTTTGACTTAAAGGTCTAATTGGGACAAAATTTATACTTTAAGGAAACCATGCATTTGGTGGAACTCTCAAAATCCAAATCTCTTTCTCACACTTCCCAAGAAGTCTCCACATAGCAACCAGTCAGAAAGTGGGCATCAAGGGTACTTTGGTGTTTGCCATAAAACAAGTATTAATCAGATGAGAAATCCTGAGCCAGGAGTCTGACTTAACTTCCTATCTGAGATATGCAAAGAATGCCCACTTAGATTCTCCTCACTAATGATTATGAAAGAAAAGTGACACCCTGTTCTTTCTTTAATGACAATTAGGAAGGAAAATAGAAGGCTACCTGTCAATAGTTAATATTCCTGTCAACCAGTCTAAAGTTTTAGACACATGACCTAGATTCAGCTAGTTCATTCTTCTTTTCCCTGAACCTAGGGAAACTCACCATGATTATAGACCAGGGTCATGATCCTTTTCTCCACTTGTAAAAAAAACACTTGCTTATTATATTACAGTCTGATTATTTCTAAGTTGCTAACTGCAATTTTACCTAGGCAGGAAAGAAGTTGGCAACTGCTATAATAACAATTCTTGGGCTATAAAACATTCAGTTCAATACTAAGCATGTAGTAATGATTCAATAAATGTTACTCCATTTCAACTTATTGCCCTCTAAATTTATCATTAAGGCTTTAATTTATTTTGTGGCCTTTGTTGTTTTCCAAAGTTGATTTTGCTTGGTCAAATTATATTAGTTATGTGATTTTGTCTCCAGAATTGAAGTGGTTGAAATAAATATTCTCTGAACTTCAGAGACAGACTGAACCTTATTTAGGAAGAGACAGACAGCAATGTCATAATAAACCTTGTCTGTGGAACTATAAAAATTCAGTTTACTCAATCCTGAGTATGCAATGGATTATGGATTATGAAAAGTGATGGGAATTCCTTTGGATATTTTATATCAACATTTTCAGGTCTATGGTTAAGACACATTTGGTATCAGTAATGTGAAACTCAGAATCATGAATTTATAGGGTACAGTACTGTGTCTGTATGTATGTATAATTTATGGGGGATGATGTGCACAAAGAAACAAAAGTCTGGGTTGATCAACAAGATGATAGGCTGATTGTTTTCTCAGATATGAAATTTTTGCTTCAAAACCATCCATTTAGTAGATATCCTCTGTTTTGAATCACTAGGATATATTTACTCCTTTTCACTTTAGACCATTAACTGGATTGATATAATTATTTTTAATATTTTTTTTAATTTATATATATTTCACATCATTTCAGTCCCTGGGGGTCACCCACCACCTCCTCTTCCCACCTGCTCCAGCTGGTCCCCATTCTCCCCTTGTGGAGTTTCATTTGGTTGACCATATATTAGTGAAACCATTTTGTTTCTGTCCCTTTCTATCTGGCTTGTTTCTGCTAGAATGATTTCTTCTAGGTACATCCAGGTTTCCATAAATTCATCAAATTTGTCATTTTTAATTGATGAGTAATATTCCATTGTGTATATGTGCCACATCTTTTTCATCCAGTCATCTGTTCTGGGGCATTTGGGTTGTTTCCATGTCCTTGCAATTATAAATAGTGCTGCAATAAACATCCGAGCACAGG
>PVHY01004099.1:57288-98624 GCA_004024945.1 Uropsilus gracilis | reverse complement strand
GACTCAAACCGTGATCCCTAGCCCCAGCTGCTTCATAGGCTGAAGCTTACAGGCACGAGCCACCATGCCTGGCCCTCTAAAGTATTTTAACCTTGAAGAGTAAAACTTCAGGGACCACAGAGGTAAATTAAGTAAAAGGTTCTTCACCGAGAGTCAACTGTATACAAATTTTAAAGTAAACTGTGTGCTTACAAACATTTTTCTTGGATCTTCGCTTTTTATCAAATTCTCTAAGGGTTCAATGTGCTACCCCTCCAAGAAAAGTTTATTAGTCCATAAATCACCTGCCAAGTTCACATTGTTAATAAGCGTTTGAGCCCAGTCTTGTGCAGTTGCTTTTCTTCCTAATCAAACTTGTTTTATTCATATCCTTCACAGAACAGTCCAAATTAAGTTTCACAACTCTTTCATCCTACACATTGCCAAAATGCCTCTTGCTATTCACTTAAACATTTCAGAAACAGAAATTATCTCCTCCCTCCTTTATTCAAGCCAACAAGTCACCTTATAGTAAATGAGTTTCAGGAGATCCTACTGAAAGAGATCTTTTATTACCACTGTTTCAGGGAGAGGACAAAATAGAATACAGCTAAGGTGAAAGAAGTAACTACATAAAATATTCTTGTTTTTGTGCTGCATAGTTATCACACCATATATAGAATGTTCCATGAAGAATTTCTCCTGCTTTAAACCCAATATAGTAGCTAAGATACTTAAAAGGAAGACAGAAACCACCATAGGCTAAAAAGGATACAAAAAAGGACATAAAAGCACATGAGCATTAACAATGAACAGTGTCTGCAGAATATGAACAAAATACTCCAATCACCATAAAGTAAGCTATCTTTTAACCTTAGAGAAACTAATAATAGCCAGGCACAGTGGCTCATACCTGTAAGCTTCAGCCTATGAAGCGCCTGGGGCTAGGGATCTCGGTTCGAGTCTCACTTGGGAAAACACAGTGAGACCTAGTTCCCAAAAATAGCTAGGTGTGGTGGTGCGCGCCTGTAATCCCAGCTACCTGGGAAGCTGAGGCTGGGGATTGCTTGAGTCCGTGGTACCCCGGGCAACGTGAGCCTGTAGTTCCATGGGCAAAAATAGCAAGACCTAGTCTCAAAAAAAAAAGCAAAAAAAAACCTAATAATACATGTGACTCTTCCTTTTATGTTTCTTATGTTCATAAAACAGAAACTAAGTATTTCTGTTTACAATACGAGTAAAATATCTTCACATATATTTAATCTTAAAAATGGGCACAGGGTTTCTTTAGATGAAGATAAAAATGTTCCTAAACTTACTGTATTGATGGTACACAATTCTGAATATACTAAAAAAAATTAACTGGACACTTCAAATGGGTTGAATTATATGCTATGTGAATACCTATCAACAAAGCTATTATTTTATTCAAGGTGAAAAAAAACAAAAGTGGCAAGGCAAAAGAAAAACAAAACCAAATGAGTTTATCAAGGAACAGATGGTTCATTCAGTTCAAAATTCAATATAATCCAAAAAGAATAACTATATGATCATATAAAGTGATGCATTTAGGCTGGGCATGGTGGCGCATGCCTGTAGGTGGCAGCCTAGGAAACCACGGCTGGGGCCAGGGATCACAGTTCCAGTCTCGCTAGGGGCATGTAGCAAGACCTAGTCCCCAAAAAATAGCTGGGCATGGTGGCGTGTGCCTGTAATCCCAGCTACCTGGGAAGCAGAGGCTGGGGATTGCTTGAGTCTGTGGTACCCCGGGCAACGTTAGCCTGCGGTTCCACAGGCAAAAACAGTGAGACCTAGTCTCAAAAGAAAATAAATAAATAAAGTGATGCATTTGACAATATCCTAAATCCACTCTTGATTTAAGGATACACAGAAAACTATGAATAAAAATAAAATAAAATGGGCATCTTTGGAAAATGTTATAGCTAAGGTGATACTTATTTGTTGGAAACAAGGTAAGGATGTTTGCTCTCATCATTTTCATTTGAAATTGTGTTAAAAATTCTACTCAGTGCAGTGAAACAAGAAAAATTAGTCTCACAGGTTTGAAAAGAAAAAGCAAAAATTTCTATATTTTCAGGTATTGTTTACATAAACACCATCACAGAATTTACAGCAATGTTCCTAAAACTAATGCTTAGCAGACCCTTAGGATATAAAAGGAAAACAAAAATCAATCATATTTCTATATCCTAGTAATGAATAATTGAAAACTAAAAGTTTTAAATAAAACATGTTTTTAAACATTTTTAAAAATGTTTAATAATTCAATAAATGTTAAACAGGTATAAACTTAAAAAACATGAAAAAGATGTATGCCAAAAGCTATATAGCCCTGGTAAAGGAAATCAAGAGAAAACAAAGTAAGTTGAGAGATAAAGTGTGTTCAAAGAATAGAAGAGTCAACACAGCAAGATGCCGTGTTTCTCCAAGTTAATTAACAAGGTTTCTCTGTGGATACAGACAGGCTGCAAAATTGATACAGAATGCAAATGAAATAAAATAACAGTGAACACAATTTTGAAAATGTATTTAGCTGCTATCTTGTGTAATAGAATGAGCACTGCAGCATGCTACCACTGCATCAGACTCTGGACTCTGTGTTTACCTCTGTATCCCTATGGCTAAGCCTGCACACTCATGAAAAAAAGTCTGCTAATTCAGTCAGTTACATAGAAAAATAAATTCTGTCCTCAAATTTAGTTGTCTAAGTTCCAGCGACTAGAACAAAATATCATAGCT
The DNA here is from genome assembly GCA_004024945.1 of Uropsilus gracilis. Taxonomy (NCBI): domain Eukaryota; kingdom Metazoa; phylum Chordata; class Mammalia; order Eulipotyphla; family Talpidae; genus Uropsilus; species Uropsilus gracilis. The sequence goes on along the minus strand of PVHY01004099.1, from coordinate 95,885 downwards.
CTTGGTAGTTTTTGAACAGAAATGTATTTCTTTTGGTTCTGAAGGCAGAGACAGGGTAATAGTAAATTCAGTGTCATGAAAGTACGCTTCCAAGTTCATAGATAGCTGGCCGGGCATGGTGGTTCATGTCTGTAAGCTTCAGCCTATGAAGCAGCCGGGGCTAGGGATTGCGGTTCGAGTCCCACCGGGGGCCTGTAGTGAGACCTAGTTCCAAAAAAAATAGCTGGACGTGGTGGCGCTTGCCTGTAATCCCAGCTATGAGGCTGGGGATTGCTTGAGTCTGTGGTACCCCGGGTAACGAGAGCCTGCAGTTCCACGGACAAAAATAGCAAGACCTAACCTCAAAAAACAAAACAAAACAAAACAAAAACAAAAATAAAAAACAAGTTCATAGATAGCTTTTCACTGTGTCCTCACATAAAGAAAGGGAGTTCTCTGGTGCCTCTTTAATCCTGTTCATGAAAGTTGCACCCTCATGACCTAATAAGCATCTTGCAAAAGCTCCTCCTCCAATTACTATCACACTGAGGATTACATTTTAGCATATGAATTTGGGGTGAGGGGAATATAGTCAGTGTACAGCATTAAGCATTTAATGGACCACTACAGTCATATGAGTCTGTTTCCATGAATCTTCTTGACAAGTCATTTCTCCTATGAATCATTCTCTTGTGATACTTTTCACTTTAGACACTGATCTGAATGTTACTCAAAGTAAAATGCACTTGTCTCTTTCCTTAAAGAGATAAGGAAAATGCACTAAGAACACTAGCTGTGTGTATCCTTTACACTGCCATGCAAATGACATTTAAAATAGTAAAAAAAATTTAAAATTAATCTATCACTGGAAAAAATTTAATTCCTTAACCTAGCATTAAAGGTTTGACAATCTGAGTCCAAATTATCTTTGTAATTTGTTTTCCACTACTCTTTCTACAATTTAGAGAAACATATGTGGCTATAACACATGGGCAATCAGCTTTCACTTTTTTGACAGCACCACTGCTTCAAACCCTTTTGAAAACAGTTACCTATAATGGCAGTATTTGTATCTTGCTCTCTTAGATTGCTGATTAAACAAATTCATGGGTAGGCTGAGACATTCAGATTCCCAAATTTTTAAATAGAAACTTAGAGACTGCACCAAAGAACAGTAGATGTTTGAACCAGGATATCATGTTGAGTTGGGAAAGCCTTTATTGGACTTTTGCATGTACTGACCAACCAGAAGAGAGAAAAGAGATAAGGAAAAATAATTATCTCTTGAAAAGTGGACAAATCATTGTTCCAGGTACTCTGTTTCAGGTACTTCTATCTTCAGATGTTCATAAAGATTACTATTACATGCAGCCGGGCACGGTGGCTGTGCTTGTAAGCTTCAGCTTATGAAGTGGCCGGGCTAGGGATCGCAGTTTGAGTCCCGCCTGGGGCCGGTAGCGAGACCTAGTTCCAAAAAAATAGCTGGGTGTGGTGGCATGTGCTTATAATCCCAGCTACCTGGGAAGCTGAGGCTTGGGGATGGCTTGAGTCTGTGGTACCCTGGGCAACGAGAGCCTGCGGTTCCACGGGCAACCATCCTTCAGATAGGATAGTAATTAGATTTCTGTTTCTTTTCTTTCTTTCTTTTTTTTTTTTTTTTTTTTTTGAGACCAGGTCTCGCTATTTTTGCTCGTGGAATCGCAGGCTCTTGTTGCCTGGAGTACCACAGACTCAAGCAATCCCCAGCCTCAGCTTTCCAGGTAGCTGGGATGACAGGTGCGCGCCACCACGCCCAGCTATTTTTTTTGGAACTAGGTCTCAGTATGGGCCCCAGGCAGGACTTGAACCGCGATCCCTCGCCCCGGCCACTTCATAAGCTGAAGCTTACAGGCACGAGTCACCATGCCCAGCCTAGATTTCTGTTTCTTAAAACTACATGAGCTCTATCATATCAGTCAAATTACTCTCTCACATTCGTATTTTTTCACTTCTATGCTTTGGACAGCTTACACACACACATACACACACACACACACACACACATCTAATTTCCACTATTAAAGTGCAAACTTAGAATTACAAAATACCCAGTTTAAAAGGCACCTACTTTTGTAAGTCAAATGATAATTTCAAGAAAGTATCAAGAGAAGTGGTAGAATAGAGACTTTACCAGGCTCTACATAACGTATAAATAAGTTCTTCAAAAAACTGCTTTGCAAACTCACTGGTAATGAAAGTGTTTTAGACTCCATCTGTCAAAATTAAACCGATAAAACTAGACCAAAATATAATCAAGTTTAAGGGTAGTTTGACTCCATGTTTATGACTTGATTTAATCTTTCCAAAGAATACTAGAGGTCAAATCATTGATGCCTATTATACAAGCCTCAACTACTTACAGATTATGTGTAATTATTTGTCTGAGGATGAAGCTATTATATCTAGGAACTTATTTAGTGTACTTTTTACAACTGAACTCGCTTAGTTGACTTCCTAATCTATTTCAGCTATGACACCCCTTCAAAATTCAATTCTTCAGTTTTATTTTACATCAGCCCAACTGATTTCTTCTCCCATTGAAACATTTCCCAAAGACAACAAACATACAATGAGAAATTCTTACATTACAGCAACAAATGGAGAGGCTTCCAAAGTGACCACTTTAAAAAGAGGTTCCAATCATTTGATTATATAAATTCTAGTACATTTTATAAGTCAAAAAGAAAAAGAGAAGTACAGAATGGTCTCACTTATATGATGGATATAGGCAAAAACAAACAAATAAGAAAAAATGAAAACAACCAATGGGACTGAACCATGGAGAGAGAGAGAGGAGGAGGGAGGAGAAGGGGGGGGTGAAGAGCACAAAAGATCAGGATAGTTAACAAATGTTAGTGAAGTGGGAAAGCCCCGGAGTTTAAAAACAAAAAAACAAAAAAACAAAAAAACAACCACACACACATTTACCAGATATCAGAATAGAAAAACAGGCCAAACAACCAACAACTGAACATCAACTTAACCAACCAACAATTTGTATAAAAATGGGAGGAGTGACTGAAGGGGGTAGACGGAGGGGGGATATGGAAGGAGGAGGAGGGATCAATTAATGAACAATTGTAATAAATCAATAAAATGAATAAAAAATTAAAAAAATAAATTCTAGTACATTTTAAAACACTTTATTGTTTAATGTCCTATGACACCACCAAGGCTAGGGATCGCGGTTCGAGTCCCGCCTGGGGCCCGTAGCGAGACCTAGTTCCAAAAATATAGCTGGGCATGGTGGCGTGCGCCTGTAATCTCAGCTACCTGGGAAGCTGAGGCTGGGGATCGCTTGAGTCTGTGGTACCCCGGGGAATGAGAGCCTGCGGTTCCACGGGCAAAAATAGCGAGACCTAGGCTGGGCACAGTGACTCGTGCCTGTAAGCTTCAGCCTATGAAGCAGCCTAGGCTAGGGATCGCGGTTGGAGTCCTACCTGGGGCCCGTAGCGAGACCTAGTTCCAAAAAAAATAGCTGGGCATGGTGGTGCGTGCCTGTCATCCCAGTTACCTGGGAAGCTGAGGCTGGGGATTTCTTGAGTCTGTGGTATCCTGGGCAACGCGAGCCTGTGGTTCCACGGGTAAAAATAGCAAGATCTAATCTCAGCAGAAAAAAAAAAAAAATAGTGAGACCTAGTCTCAAAAAATAAAAAAACAGATAAGGCTCAATATCTTTATATAGAGACAAGCAAAAAAAAGATGGTTTGATCCCCATCTCCAAGGAGTTTGCCTCTTAGAAGAAATACATTTACAAACAAGTAATTATAAAAATGTCAATACTATTGTCTTTACCACATTCAAAAATGAATTATGGGTATGTTGTTACCATCTACTTACTTACTTTATGTATGTATGTATGTATGTATGTATGTATGTATGTATGTATGTATTTATTTTTTGGGAGACTAGGTCTCGCTATTTTTGCCCGTGGAACCGCAGGTTTATGTTGTCTGGGGTACCACAGATTCAAGCAACCCTCAGCCTCAGCTTCCCAGGTAGCTGGGATTACAGGCGTGCCCACATCCAGCTATTTTTTTGGGAACTAGGTCTCATTACGTTGTCCCAAGTGAGACTCAAACTGTGATCCCTGGTCCCTGTACAGCTTCCTAGATTGCCGCTTACAGACATGTGCCACTATACCCGGCCACCATCTACTTTTAGCACAGGAGACAGAGAGAATTGGAGAGGTAGAACCAGAGCAGTGGATGTAACAACCTAATTTTCAACAACTTAAATACTCAAGTTTTTCCTAAAGTTCTTTCTTTTCTGATTCACAATACCTATTCTGACTCCTGCTCTCATTACATTTCTTTCTTTCTTTCTTTTTTGAGAAAGATTAGGTCTCACTATGTTGCCCGGGGTAGTGCCAAACCCATGAACTCAAGTGAACCCTAGCCTCAGCCTCCCAAGGCTGGGATTAAAGGCGTGCACCACCATGCCCAACTCTCATTACATTTCTTACAGAACATAGCAAACATAAATTTTCACATGACTCTCCATTTCCTTTTCTTTTTTTTTTAAGTTGAAAAGAGCAAATTTATTTTAAAAAGATGAAGTAATAGATCAGAAAAAAAGGAGATAGGATAGTAAAACACCCTCGACTGTAAAAGTTCAGGGTGAGGCAGAGAGATTACCCAACCTCCAATTTCATATCATTCCTTTTCCCTCAAAACAAATGTCACATTCAAAATTTGCCTTCACTAAAGTTTCACAAAAAGGTTATTAGTATAAGCATATGCACTCAATTTGTTAGACAATCCTTCTGACAAGGATTGAACTGTACGTTATCTACATAAGCTCTCTGGATATCATATATAAATATATACATGTTGTTTTGTTTTGTTTTTTTTCCGGAGACTAGGTCTTGCTATTTTTGCCCATGGAACAGCAGGCTCACGTTGCCTGGGGTACCACAGACTCAAACAATCCCCAGCCTCAGCTTCCCAGGTAGCTGGGATTGTAGGTGTGCGCCACCATGTCTCTAATTTTTTGGGGGAATAGGTTTCGCTACGTGGCCCCAGTGGGACTTGAACGGCAATCCCTGGCCCCGGCCGTGGTTTCCTAGGCTGCCACCTACAGGCATGCGCCACCATGCCCGGCCTGGATATCATATTTTAATAGAAACTGACAAGCACCCATAAATCACAAGTATATCCAAGGCCCAGTTTCTCAAGTCTCAAACTAAATACCACACTGCTACAAGACTCACTGTTCTGAAATGAAATTCTTAGCATGCTGCTTTTATTTTAAAACCCATCAAAGGGCTTATGCCCTTTGATGCCACCCCCCATGAAATCAACTCGTTTTTTTAAGTTCTGTCATACGAACTCCTTCATAATTTAGCACCAACTTTTCTCCCTCAGTTTTTGACACTGTCTCACCTGCTCCAAGTTCAGTCATACTAGTGACCATCTGCAGTTTCACAACGTGCTGTGCAATTTCCTATACAAATTCAGTCTATGCTGCTGTGTATCTACTTCCCTCAGCTTTATTCCAACCCAAACCTTTCACATAAGTAAAAAACAAGCATTCATTCATGGCTCATCTACTGTGAAGAGTTCCCTAATTTCCTACCCCAAAGTCAATAACTTGCTTTGGTGCTATTGTTGTATCTTTCTTTTTTTTTTTTATAATAGTAACCAGGTGATATTGAAATACAAATTTACATGCTCCTCTATCTTATGCTTATTATTCTGCTTATCTAATGAGAGTTGATATGGTATAGCCATATTTATTCATAACAAACGGTAAAAAAACTACTAACTCATAATACTGCTTATGTTTAGCCAGGAGGATTCAAAGACAAACAAGAAGATTTAGGGGCTATCTTTAAATTTCTGAAGAATTATTAAATAAAAGACTTAGTTTGCTTTTTTGGCTCTAAAGGACAAATTAAAGTCAGGAACACCACAAAAAGATAAGACTATTCTTTAACAGAGAGAACCTGTTAACAATACCCTCAACAGTCTGCCTTGAGGAAATGGAGCTCCTTATTAATGAAAGGATTCAAAAGAAGACATAAAATCCATCTAGTATCTAAACTCTTCAAGACTAAAGAAGCAGACCTTAGGTCTAAGGTTATTGTTTTGTTGACATTTTACTCTGCCTGACCTGGAAGTGCTTCCTGAGTTAAAGGCATACACAATATCCATGAAAGAAATATCTTCCAGTAGTACAACGAAATCCCTTCCCTGATTTGGTAACTGTCTTTTTCCCCCACCTAGTAGTATGTATGATATATCCATTAAGTGGACAGCAAAGCCAACAGATTCTATTCTGGTGGTCTCATATCAGACAAAAACATTGTCATCCTCATTAAAATAAGTAGTTATTACTTTACTAAAGAATTTTATAGTGGCTTTCTTCTAAAAATTTTCCTTCAGTTATTTTATTTGTAGGCACAAATTTGAAAGTTAAATCACCATGCTCTGGGAGTATACTACAAAATTAGATATTACCCTCTTGTTATTTGCTCAGTTACTGTGCTGGTTACTTTATGTAATAATTATCAAGCAAAAATTTTAGTTTATTATTTAGATAAATTTTGGTGTTCAACAATTGTAAATGATAACAAATCCTTTGTTTTCATAGTACCAATTCATAGTACCAAATTCATAGTACCAATGAATTTTACAGTGTCAATTCAAGAGGGATGAGATGAGGAGTAGCAAGGACCATGTAAGCAAAAAAGCAACTTTAATTTTATCGCTTTTCAAAAACAGAAATTACTTACTCAGTTGAGACCTTTTACTCATTTAAAACCAATGACTTACTTTGAAGAACTTAACATTTCTATGCAATATAGCCTCCTGTTAATGAAAAATATATTCTCTCCTCATGAATGAGAAAGATTTTAATTCTGTTAGATTTACCATGGCACCTGTAAGAGAAATCTTCTTTTTAGCACTTGAGCCAAAGTAAGAACCAAAGTAATATGTAAAATTATATACTGTAATTGCTTTATTTTCTTTCCCTTTTTTTGAGACTAGGTCTCGCTATTTTTGCCCATGGAACCTCAGGCTCTCGTTGCCCGGGGTACCACAGACTCAAGCAATCCCCAGCCTCAGCTTCCCAGGGAGCTGGGATTACAGACGCACGCCACCATGCCCAGCTATTTTTTTGGAACTAAGTCTCACTACGGGCCCCAGGCGGGACCAAACCGCGATCCCTAGCCCCGGTTGCTTCATAGGCTGAAGCTTACAGGCACGAGCCACCGTGCTTTATTTTCTGATTCACGTACTTTTTATTCCCTCCCAACCCCCTAACCTCCCAGCCCCAACCCTGATTCATGTACTTTTTAATACCTGAAGCTATCACACTAACAACCTAAACTTTTAAAGACTAAAACTTTATATACGCAACCTATCATTAAAAATATTTCAGTAGCTGGGCCTGGGCTTAAAAAGCCATGAGGGGGTGGGAATATCAAAGAGGGAGAGGCATCACAAATATCCTTAGGAAAGAAGTTGTCAGAAACATCTACAAAAGACACTGAAGGAAGCAGAGTGAAGAAAAAAAATAAAGAGAAAATAATTTATTGTAATACTCTGAAGCCCACTAGCCAAAGTTCTGACTACAGAGCTAATTTCAAGCTAACGCTCTCTCCAGTAGTTTTTCTCCCTATAACCTCTTCAAAATCATTCTCTAAGTTTTCTGGTATCCAACCAGGCCTCTACATCCCTCAATATTCTCTTTTTTTTCTTATTCCCTTAACTGAAATAGCATGGAAAAAATACTCATCTTTAGCTTTATTTTATACTCTCTGTCCTGCTTTTCAAAAGTAGGTTTATGATCAATTTGTTTTCTAATAAAGAATCAAAATATTGTGATCTGTGGCTGACATTTTACTGGGACTATAACAGAAGTATTTCCCCTACCTTCACTAGAAGATAACTACAAACAATGCAGATAAAAACCAGATTTGGAAATTCCTTACAATGGGCAATATGATGGATCATTAAAATTTACAATATTTGAGAAAACAGCACAGATTTTTTATTTCAAAATTATTATGTTAAGAAACAAACTTAAAATGTTTTATATAATCACTGTGGGGCTAAAGATAATGCTGATAGAAATATTTTTTAACCAAAAATGTATAAAAATAAAATCAAGTTAAGAAGAAAATAAAAAATCAAATTCAAATTTAAATACATGACCAAGTTTTCTTTCAAACTAGCTCTAAGTACAAGTGTAACTTCTAGCTTGGTTTCATAAGGTAAACTTCTCTTAATTGCAGGAAGAAGTCTGCTGAAAACCCAGACAGTCACATGGGTTTTCCTCTTTTCTTCCTTTGCCCATAGAAATAAAAACTGCAAGAAAGACTGAAGTAGCAAATTCTGGAGTGGAATGAGCCATGTGCAGGATTTCTTAACAGTGTGGAAAGAGTAACACCTAGCAGCAGAAGGAAGGAAAAATGACACCATTTTGATAAACTATCAATAAGGACATGTAAAGTTTTAATTTCATACTGAAGAGACTTGAGTACTGTTTTGGGAGTCACACAATAGGCTAGCATGACTACCTAAACATCATAAAATCAAAGTAGAAGAGCTTTCTCACAAATAGAAAGGAAGGTAAGATAATTTCTCAACCTAGACAAAGTTATTCTAGTAGAATTACTACTAATTCTACATTTGTATTCATATATATTCTCTGTTGCATCTCTATTCCTGCTCATCAGTTACAATGTACTTAAATTTATGACCCAATTTGAAATGAATAAAACAATGTGAACTATGAATGAATGTAAGTTATACCTCCTTTTGGTTATTATCTGAGGAGACCTAGCTATAAACAGTTATTTCAGTAATTATTGTCTGGGAACACCTGCATCATAATTCCCCAAGAGTCACTAATTAAATACTGTATTTGGCTTCCTGCTCAGGCCCCCTCAAGATCTATGATCTATGGGCAGTGGTGAAGGGGAAATGGGGAGGAGGGATGGCTTATGGAAATTATATTCTTAATAACTCCTCCAGGTTATTTTAAACACTAAATTTAAGAATTACTGTAGAAGGCCGGGCATGGTGGCGCATGCCTGTAGGTGGCAGCCTAGGAAGCCACGGCTGGGGCCAGGGATCGCAGTTCGAGTCCCACTGGGGGCACGTAGCAAGACCTAGTCCCAAAAAAATAGCTGGGCATGGTGGCACACACCTATAATCCCAGCTACCTGGGAAGCTGAGGCTGGGGATTGCTTGAGTCTGTGTTACCCCGGGCAACGGGAGCCTGCAGTTTCACAAGCAAAAATAGTGAGACCTAATCTCAAAAACAAAACAAAACAAAAAAACCTGTAGAGTTCAAGCAACTATCAACAGTACTTCTCAAGGACAACTACTAATATAGCTAACAGAGTTCTTTGGAAGAAATTAAAACTCAAAAAGCACTGCCTTTCCCTTTTTGAATTCATTTTGAGATAGTTAACAGATGCATCACCTCAAAATCTCCAAATGTTTCCACTATTTCCAAGCTTTCCTACCACAACATCCCAAGTATGAAATGTATAAATGAGCCAAGCTAAACATTTCAACATTTCATGAACTTAAGCTAAAAACCTGGCTTTGCATGGCTATAAAATTCCTTAAAACAATGAAAGATACAAATATTTAAAAATCTTTCTCAATATTATCTCTTCTTGGTTCCTTCTCAGATTTGCTTCAAGACTTCTGGAAATGTGGTAACACTACCCCCAAAATCTATTTTAACACCTATCCAGCCGGGCACGGTGGCTCGCACTTGTAAGCTTCAGCCTATGAAGCAGCAGGGGCTAGGGATCGTGGTTCGAGTCCCACCTGGGGCCTGTAGCGAGACCTAGTTCCAAAAAAATAGCTGGGCATGGTGGCACATGCCTGTCATCCCAGCTAGCTGGGAAGCTGAGGCTGGGGATTACTTAAGTCTGTGGTACCCCGGGCAACGAGAGCCTACGGTTCCACAGGCAAAAATAGCAAGACCTAGTCTCAAAAAAAAACAAAAAAACACCTATCCAACCCCCAAAATAAATTGTTTTAAAATATATTACAAAAATTGTACAATGTTTCTTTGGATAATACACAAAAAATTCTTCCCACTCTCTTTCTTTAAACCAGTAGATTTCAGTAATGGGGTTGGGGAAGAAATTGTGGTAGTCTTGTCACTGAATAACATCTGACTCCTAATTACACAGCACATTATAAACACAAGGCATCTAAACTATTCTCTCATTCAACCCACATGAAAAATCCCACAAGGTAGGCATCACTATTATCCCCATTTTATGGTTAATTGTCCAGAGAAGCCAAGCTTATCCAGAATTACATATATGATAAATTGACTCAAATCCAGACAGTCTAACTCTAGAACCAGCATTTTTAACCACAATATTGTCTTTAGTGTAAATATGCTACCTGTCAAAACCAAGTGTTCTGAATATTATGAGGTACCAGTTGCTGATTCTAGAGAATCTAATTTTTTGTAATATACGTTTTTCAGGTGATTTTGTAGCAAAGACTAACAACTACTGCACTAGGCTATATCTAGTTCATCAAAGTGGAACATGGGCAACCTTTGAGAAATAACTCATGATCTAAAAGTTAAAGTCTCAAATTCCAGCTAATTGATTAACTAGGATGTACTTATTATCCTGTATTCTCATTCCACCAGCTTTCCAGGACACAGGGGAAAAAAGATCTAGAATTTGCCAAAGAAGAAAAACTAGACTTGCAGGTCTGCACTGTCTACATATGAGAAGCTAAACAAAGATCATAGATGTTTATCATAATGACTCTGAGACACAGTTAGACCTTTACTGGGAAAAAAAATGTTAAAGGTAGAATTTAGAATTAAATAGATACTTCTATTTCTGGCAAGCTTCTCATTTTACAGATGAAAGCACATCATGTTTTCTTTAAGCATTCCCTTTAATTCAATTCATATCTGTCATACATAGCCAGAGACTTATCTGAGGTCTTCTAGAGTATGTACAAGAATCCTGTGATAGTATATCACAGTATATGAGAAGTGGAAGGAACTATCAATGTCCTAATGTCACAGATGAGGGAACTAGTCTAGAAATTTGGTGACTGGCCCAAGGTCACACAACTACTTAATGGCAGAAGCAGTTACGCAGGAGAAAATCTAAGTTTCCTATCTCTCAAGCCACAGTATTTTCACTACACCAAAAAGTATGTTTTCATTCATAAACTTCTTACAGTTAAAAGAAATCAGTATATTACGGCTGGGCATGATGGCTCATGCCTGTAAGCTTCAGCCTATGAAGTGGCCAGGGCTAGGGATCACAGTTCGAGTTCCGCCTAGGGTCCATAGTGAGACCTAGTTCCAAAAAAACAGCTGGGCATGGTAGCGCGAGCCTGTAATTCCAGCTACCTGGGAAACTCAGGCTGGGGACTGCTTGAGTCCGTGGTACCCCAGGCAACGAGAGCCTGCAGTTCCATAGGCAAAAATAGCGAGACCTAGTCTCAAAAAAAAAAAAAAAGAAAAGAAAAAGAAAGAGAAATAAGTATTTTAGCTTTAAATTCAACATCTATAGTCTAGTTCTGGTTCTTCTATTAATTATCTGACTTTGGGCAAATAACTATAAGTAAAAATTTCAGAAAATTTCCATCAAACAAGTAGCTCCAAGTTAATATCTGAGTTAATAGGTTACTGAACTTAATGGGTATAGAGCTAAAATGCTAAATTTAGCTTACCACTTCAAAATAATGCTGTAGCACTTAAAATTATCTTATTCCCACAAAAACTGCAGCTTCCCAGTACCGTCTAGGTCATTTTATATTGAATATCACAGCTCTAAATATCCACCTTAACAAGGATTTCTAAAGTGAAGTCCTTGAGATAATGCTGTATTTCCAAAGGTTTAATGTATAATGTTTTCTGATTCATTTTACAAGAAAATAACTGAACTGAGGGAGGAACAGGAGTCAAACACAGGAAAAAGATATAAAAGGCTCTTAAACCACTAACTACCTAATCTGATATTATAAAGAGGAGCCTTCACATCACTCTAAAATCTTAACATTTTTATCTTCAAAAATTAATTATATTATTTTCTGCTTCTTAAACTATTTCAACATTTTAATTATAAATATACTGTCAAAGAACTTTTATTTGGGACATAAAAATGAGTATTTTCATATTTACTGCTATAATCTTGAAATAAAAGGTAAATATTCAAACCAAGATAATTCCTATTTTCCACATAAATAATCATAGTACACCTGATAAAGAATTGCTTGCCTTGGAGAGCAAGCTCCAAAATCTCTCAAAATTTTTTATGATTTTTTTTAGATGTTAGTTGTTTTCAGAAACTGTTTTGAAACTAGCAATTTTTATTTTTGTTGGCTGGATGGAATACATACTGGAACAAATATGGGAATCCTACTTGACAGCGGTCTGTGATCACTCCTCATTCAGGATAATTATGATTCTTTCAACTAGTATAAATTCTGAACAGAAAAAAAGAATGTGGTGTATTCTGTTGTTTCTGAAGACCTTTAGATGAACAAAAACTACAACTGTACAAATTTCAAATTCTCAGCTTCATTTTTTTTTTTTTTTTTTTGAGACCAGGTCTTGCTATGTTGCCCCGGGGAACCGCAGACTCACATTGCCTGGGGTACCACAGACTCAGCCTCAGCCTCCCAGGAAGCTGGGATTACAGGTGCGTGCCACCACGCCCAGGTATTTTTTTGGAACTAGGTCTCACTATGTTGCCCCAGGTGGGTCTCGAACCGCAGACTCAAACAATTCCTAGTGTCAGCCACTCTCCTAGGTTAAGATTAAAGGCACATGCCACCATGCCCAGCCTTCAATATCATATTTCTTAAAAGAATATACTTTCTCAACAACTTACTGGGGGAAATGGGGACAGTCCAGATGTGAAAAGAAATGATTAAAAAAGCGTTAGTCTTCCCTACTCAGTCAAAATGTAATGAAGTTCTAAAAAATAGTTTTGGCCGGGCACGGTGGCTCATGCTTGTAAGCTTCAGCCTATGAAGCGGCCGGGGCTAGGGATCGCGGTTCGAGTCCTGCCTGGGGCCTGTAGCGAGACCTAGTTCCAAAAAAAAAAAACAGCTGGGCGTGGTGGTGTGCGCCTGTAATCCCAGCTAGCTGGGAAGCTGAGGCTGGGGATTGCTTGAGTCTGTGGTACCCCGGGCAACGAAAGCCTGCGGCTCCACAGGCAAAAATAGCAAGACCTAGTCTCAAAAAAAACAACAACAAAAAAAAACAAATAAAAAATAGTTTTTAGCCACAACATATAGAAAGTCAGAAGTCAATAATTAAAAGGAAAGTTATATGAATTGATATAGTCTAGTACTACAGTTACTTTTCATATAGAAGGGGGAAGAATTCTCAATACTTCCTTTCCTACCTTAGCTATGCCCTTTAAGGCCACAAAATTCATATGGTTCACCATGAAAACTTTCTAAAAATTATCAACACTACCAGGAGACACAGATAGTTATGTGTTTCTAATTAATAGTAACTATGACAGCGCAAGTCACAGAATTCTCAAAAGTAATGAATGGCTTTTAAAATGTATTTATAAAGAGTGTAGCTATCTGAAAAAATAAACCATTCTAGCTTGAAAACAATTATGCAGAAATTTGCTTTAAGGACCTATACACAGTTTTAGACCTACTATAGTTTTAAAAGAATAATAAACAGCTTCATAAACAATAGAGAGCCTGGAACAAGAGATTATTTTTATGATTCAGAAGATGAGAAAGTTTATGAATTTTCTAAACTTTCCTCAATGCTGAGTTGGTGACAGTGAGGTCAGTGGAGCGCTCCAAAACATTCACAGGTGAAATAAGGCCAAGAATATGCGGAAATGTTAATTCCCAGGCTCCCACAGTCAGGTGACTATAAACACACAGAGACTCCAAAGCTCAGGCAAGACCCCCCAGTAAGGACTAAAACAGAACTCACTTCATCTGAAAGGTAAGAATGCAGTCCCCTCCAGGACCAAATATTCCTGTCACCTACAAGACTTCTACTCTACCTATGAAGCACCTGTCAATGAACTTAGTGAAACCTAAAATTTACAATAGTAGACAAACTGCTATAAAGTGTTCCCTTCTCTTACTGTTCAAGGTAGAATGTAAAACAAACATGAGAGTATTTTTTGTAAGTATTTCTGTTACAGAATTTTGCCTAGTTAAGGGAAAGACAAGTGGGAAAAAGACGGAATTGGGAAGAAGAGAAATATGGTGGATACTTGGGTAGGAGCGAACAGTCACAAGTAAATAGAAATGATCAGATGTAAACATGGACTGGAAACCAAAAATTCCACTTTCTAAATCTAGATCTGCCGCTATCAGCTAGCTAAACTGCCTTCTTTGGACAGTAAATTTCTGCATCAAAAAAGTGAAAATGGGCTAAGGAATGCACAGCACAAATAAGAGCTCCCAGAACAAGCTATCCTCAAAGGAAGTTCTCCCAGCTTCAGAATGACAACAATGCACAGGATGGAAAAAAACCTCTTAGGATGCAGGGGCAAGGTAAATTTCTGGTAATTTTGCCTGAGGATGGAAGAGTTTTTCAAACTTACAAGGTCTAGAAAACAGAAAAGAGGGTGAATGTATGTGTTGCCAACTCAACACAATGTGGTCGCAGCTCTTTATATCTGTGCTAGGCATTCAGAGTCAGACAGACATCAGTCTCCACCTTTAAGGTGTACAGAATCCAATTAAATCTTTGGCTGAATGCCAAGGAAAAAATTGGTGACTCTCTCTGACTCTGCCATTTCCCAACAATGCCATATATATATATATATATATATATATATATATATATTTTTTTTTTTTTTTTTTTTTTAAAGCTCTGACAACTAGGATCTGGACATTCAAATCTCCATAAAAAAAAAAAAAAAATGAAACTTAGAGTACCTATAGGGCACCTAAGTTTTCTAACTTCAAATCCAGTACTGATACACATGATTAATGTGCCCATGTGAATGTCATTAAAGTCCTATTACTCTACAGGTTTGAAAAAAAGAATTTTCATTATCTCAAATTTTTAAAAAATATATCAAAATTAGCTGGGCATGGTGGCAGTAGTCCAAGCTCTGGGAGGCAAGAGGCCTGGGATCGCTTAAGTTCTTGAGTTCAAGACAACCCCAGGCAACAATAGTTGAAAAAGCAGGAGGGTTTGGTGGCGGGTGCCTGTAATCCAGCTACCTGTGAAGCTGAGGCTGGGGACTGCCTGAGTCTGTGGGATCGGGACTATCCCCGGCCTAGTCTGGAGACCTAGTCTCCAAAAAAAAAAAATCAAAATCAAAATTCCACCGGGCACAGTGGCTCGTGCCTGTAAGCTTCAGCCTATGAAGCGGCAGGGGCTAGGAATCGCGGCTCGAGTCCCACCTGGGGCCTGTAGCGAGACTTAGTTCCAAAAAAATAGCTGGGTGTGGTGGCGCGCGCCTGTAATTTCAGCTACCTGGGAAACTGAGGCTGGGGATTGCTTGAGTCCGTGGTACCCTTGGCAACGAGAGCCTGCAGTTCCACGGGCAAAAATAGTGAGACCTAGTCTCAAAAAAAAAAAAAAAAATCAAAATTCCTGCTACTGTTAATAATATTAATGCCTTTAAATTAGGTTTACCTAATTTAAAACTGATAAAAATTGCAATGCAGATAGGTATTTATCTTCAAACATTCTAACCAGTCTCCTCCAACTCAGGTATTGTTTAATGTCATCTCTATTCCAAGTGGCTGGCATAGTACAAGCACTCTGGGCTAACTGGTTGAATTAGTGATCTCCAAAGGTTCTTCCAGGTCTAAAACTGCTGGCTAGCTTCTATCAAAGCATGACCACAAGAGAATGACCAAGAAACATTCAAAAGTCAGCCACACAGTGTCACAAATATGTAAACTTAACTCACCTTGACAGCTTTTACGATATTGTCACTACAAGCTTTAAATTTATTTTTGCAATTACAAATATAAATGCAGATTTCATTAGGGCAAATTTTGCCCAATGAGCAAAATAAAATATGTAATTTAACTTTTTATGTATTTGTAAAGATTCACAAGAAAGAAAAATAAGATATAAAAAGTAGTAAAGGGAATAAGAAATATTGGTAACAACCAGAATATTATGCTGTGTCTACTATGTCCTCGATTAGTATAATCTTCTAAAAAGTAGTTCCCCCCCCCCCCGGTGTTTGTCAGGACCCCTAAAAAGGGAAAAGCACAGGAGAGAAACCTGTGAAAGGGAGGGTTGTACAAGTTAAGAATCTTGTCCTATTTGCCTCGAGACTTTTTTAAGGGGGTGTGAAAATCCGACGGAAGGGAAACTGCTTTTTCCTTAATATGCATTACGATAAGTATTTTCTGACTACTTATTTATTGCTATCAAACCGACAATATCCACTTCTGATCTCTCCACTGAACACGACGACTTCTAATTTCAAGACCAGCAAGTCAAAAACGAATCAAAGCAAATTAAAATGAAGTTGCTGGGCAAAGTGGAGGCCTCGTTGGCAGGAATAGAGAAAAGGGATTTCGCAGATAGAGCAGCATAGCAATTTGACTTAAAACTCTGGGATCAAATTTTAAGCACCAAAGGGGACTGCAATTTAACCAGGGTCATAGAAACAAATGGCAAAACACCATGAAACGCAACCACTTCTAAATTCAAGAATTCCCAAACTATCTGAATGCATGTAGCCGCCAAGCAAATAAATAGACAGCTCTGCAAAATGACTTCCCTTTCTCTTTCACAACCACACCCGTACAGCCGCTCAAGCTGCCCTCCTCCCCCGCAATCCTAACCCCCGCAGTACAGTAAGAGAAAAACTGGGGGCAGAGAAGGCTGTCCGCTTTTCCGGAGGCGGCCAAGCCCGGCCTCTGGCACATCTGGCCACTTCAGGTTGGCAGAACCTGGATACAGGAGAAATCAGGTGTTGGAAGGCGGGCAGAGCGCCTTCAGCAACAGAGGCACAGAAGGAAACACCGCTGCCCGCAAAGCGCACAACTTCTCTTCTTGCAGTCGCAGTTCCTCTTCCCACCCCGGTGACAAATCAAAGCTAAACCCTGACGCCAGCGGCCCCCGAGTCGCTCTCGGCCAGCTGCCCAGCCCCGCCTGGAACCCTCCCCGGATCCCGGCGCTGTACCTGGTGAAGAAGTCGGCGAGGCCGCCGCTCCGTCGAGTCCGGCCCGAGGTCCCCGCGGGGCCCTGCTCCGCGCTCGGGGTGGGCGCCGGGGACTCCGCTGGGAGAGGCTGGTCGCAGGCGCTCCCGCGGTGGCTCACCTCGAAGGTGTTCCGAGAGTTCAGGTGGCTGTCGGCGAAGCCAAGGCACGGCTCAGCGCCCGCGCCGCCACTAGTCCTCTCGGCCGAGGTGGAGGGGCGCGCGCCCTCCTCGGCACCCCGGCCGCCCGCTGGGGGCAGCGCCCAGTCCTCGCTGCTGCGGCTGCCGCTGCTGGCAGGACTGCCCCCCGAGCCGCTGGCTGCGCCTTCGGGGTCCTCGGCGGCCGTCAGACAGCAGCTCCGCAGCGGGTCCTCGAGCGGCGCGGCCCAGTCGCACGGGCTGCCCTTGCCGTCCGCGCCCTCGGCCCCAGGCCCCTCCGGGCCGAGGTGGCCGTGGCGCGACTCCCGGCCGCCGGCGCGGGGCCGCCCGCGCGCTGCCTCCGGGTCCCGACAGTCCTGGTCCGGCAGAAAGCCCGAGTCCCCGTTGGTCATGCCTCGGTGCCGCGGCGCGCGCGCGCCCGCCTCCGCCGCGCCACGGGGCTTGGAACCGGAGCCCGGCGGGCAGGCGTCCGCGCGCGGGGCCGCGGCGGTCGGCGGCGCGGTGCGGGTCTGCGCGGCGGGGAGCGGGCAGGCGCACAGCCCCGACTCCAGCTGCCCCCCGGCCGCCGCGAGGTAACGCCGGAGAAGCTGCTGAGGCGGCGTCCCGTCGTCGTCGTCCTCCTCCTCGGGCAGCGCCACAGCGCCGACGCCTCCGCCGAAGCCGCCGGTGGCCCGGATCATCTTCCCGTCCCGGCCCGCGGGCTCGGGCGCCAGCACAGGGAGCAACTTGGGGTTTCTTCCCGAGCCGGCGCCGGCGTCCTCCGGACCCACCATCTGGGGCCGGTTGAGCGCCGCCGAGGAGGCGGCGGACAACCGCCGGCTGCGGGCTGGGCCCGGGAATAGCCCTGGGTGCCGGGGCCGCGGCGGCCGCCGCCGCAACCTTCCCAGACCCACCCCTCCCACCCCGGCGTTCTGGCAGTTGCGGGAGGGCGGGCACGCGCCTGGGATCGCGCACGCGCAGAAGCCGAACCCGTCAAGCGCCGGACTGGCGCTCCCGCGAATCATAGAGACGGTGGCTAGACAGACCCGCTCCAGAACACTCCGGCGGCCAACCTGGGATTCGCCATCTGGATGTTGGAGGCTGGCTGGCCAGCTCCCTGCATGTCTCTTCTTTCCAAAACACGGTTATGGTTGAGCGAAAATTTACTTAAGACGGGGTAGTAGAATACAGAATGTAAAATGTCAGTTCTTTCGGCTGTAACTGGTCCTCGGTCGGCTTTATTCTTTTGCATTCATCCCCAGTTTCACTGTTGCCACAATTCAGGATTTCATCGCCTCATAAGACACCTAGTCTTTGCCACGTCATCTTTCACAATATTATCTGGTCTAGCACCATGTTTCATCACATCGCTCTTCTTAAATGTTTCCATTGTCACTCTAGGAGGGAAAGGAAGTGGAATCAGGCAAAGCGGAACCCCTGAAATAAGTCCAGAACCCTGCGATAATGGATTTTAGTGGGATGAAGATCATTGAATGAAATGAGTGTATTTAAAGTAGAAATCACAAGACTTGGTAACTGATCTGGTCTAAGGAGTGACGGAAAGGAGAATCACCAGTTACGACAGATGAGATTGAAGCTGATGTGTCTTGAAAAATTAGGAATTTCGATTGGGAACCAAAAAAATTGATTATATCTACTAAAGGAAAAAGACGGAATATACAAGACATGGAAATCTGAAACTTGGAATAGGGTCTTCTGAATAATGATTGCAAAGGGATGAGTCATGAGTGACATCACCTTGGAAGAAAGAATGAAGATGGAGGTGGGGCAGAGACTCAAAGGCCTAATTATTTCAGGATGGACAAAGAAGTTGTGTTGTAAGATATTAAAAAGGCACACGTGTGGATAAAATTTGAGATAAATATAGACTACTCATTCTATCAATGATGAGGACAGAAACAGGAGAATGGAGTAGTAGGAAAGGCTTGAAAATCGGCAGGAAGAAAATTACAAGGATAAATTCTCTAGTCAGACATGAAAATAGTTGAAAAGACAAAACATTGAGATTATCCTCTCAGCTATTGCTATACTTACATTACATAACCACATTTCTAGACATTTCCTTTATTAAACTGTTTTATTAAGGTAAAATACACATACAGCAATTTAAAGTGTACAAGTTAGTGCCATTTAGTACATTTACAGTGCTGTGCACCGCTAGCTGTATCTACTTTTTCCTCACCCCATAAGAAAACACTATATAGGGGCAGTGGCCAGGAAAAAAAAAAAAAAAAGAAAAGAAAACATTATACTCATTAATTCACTAGGTTGTCCTTTCCTAAGCTCCCTTCCCCAACCAGCTATTGTGAGTCTTTTTTTTTTTTTTTTTAAGACTAGGTCTCGCCATTTTTGCCTATGGAACCGCAGGCTCACGTTTCCCAGGGTACCATAGACTCAAGCAATCCCCAGCCTCAGCTTCCCAGGTAGCTGGGTTTACAGGTGCGCACCACCATGCCCAGCAATTTTTTTGCAACTAGGTCTCGCTACGGGCCCCAAGAGGAACTCGAACCGCGATCCCTAGCCCCGGCCACTTCATAGGCTTAAGCTTACAGGCACGAGCTACCGTGCCCGGCCATTCTGCTTTTTTTTTTTTTTATACATTTTACTATTTTTGATAGCTCATAATTAATTTTGAAAGATGTGTCCTTTTATGTCTGGTTTCTGCTATTTAGCACAAGGTTATAGCATGTATTAGTACTTCATTCCTTTTTATGATTGGGTAATAGTCCATAAGATGTGTGTATGCATATATCTATACATGTGTATACATGTATCTATATATCTGTATCTGTGTGTGTATATAAATACGCATTTATATATACTTGTCTAATTAGTCACACCTCTATTGATAGATATTTGGATCATTTCTACCTTTTGGTTATGAATAATGCTGTTATGAATATTCATTATAAGTTTTTGTTTGAATACTTGTTTTCAGTTCTTTCGGGTATATATTTAGGAAGAGCATTGCTGGGTTCTGTGGTAATTTTACTTTATTAAGGAAGCATCAAACATTTTCCACAGCAGCTGTGCTGTTTTACATTTCTATCAACAATGTGAGAGTTCCACTTTCTTCGTTTCCTCTCCAACACTTGTTATTTTTAATTTTTCTTTAATATAATCATCCTTGTGGTTATGAGTGCTCATTGTATTTTTTATTTTTATTTCCCAAGTGTAATTAAAATTTCCCTAAACTTCTCGAGTTGTTAACTTATTCCTAGATAGCTACCACTCTGTATGTCCCTCTATGAAGTCATACTATTTTTAAATTCCAGTTTCTCTAAATCATTTATTTTGTTCAGCTCCTTCCTACTCCAGAGTCAATAATAGCAATAGGTTTTACGAATCATAACCACTCCAAGCATCTCTACTATTTTTGCAGTGCAGATTTCAAAATAGAAACACATTTATATTTTCTAGTTTTGCCTACAATAAAATGCAGTGCATAATAACTTATTATAGAGGTTTTTGTCATATTCCTACTACCAATAATAAGTTTTTGCCTTGTTTGGTATCATAACCTATCTTACAAATAAAAAGAATATGCCTTCAAAGCACAGCATATACTTTTTGTGGTATTAAAGAGTTTAACATTAAAACTTCTGATTCTATAGCACATTACAAGACATAAATAATATATCCTGTGCATTCTTATAAATCAGATGAAACTTATTAATTTCTGCTTATAAAATTGACTTAGTTAAAATATGGAAAACTATTACTATACTTAGATATTTAGATTTTCTATAAAATTTTACTGTCACAGATATTCTAAAAAAACATATAATTGTCATATTCTGTATGTATATTAATGCTAAATATGGTACCAGGATCCCATATTTTTATTTTGCTACAAACATACTCAAGGAGAATATAAAATCCTCACGTAAAACGTCTCAAAACTCATATTTTTCTTTTATCTTCTACCTTTTTCTTGTTATACTGGATCCAACATGAGCCGCTTCTGTCACTTAAATCATCACTCTTACCACCCACATATCATTAGAGCAATGTTTCTCAAACTCAGCTACACATTAGAAACAGTGGGGAAGTCTTAAAAAATACTAATGTCTGGGCCTCACCCAAGACCAATTAAGACAATATCTCTGGAAGAGCATTGGTAGTTTTAAAGCTGCTCAGGTAATTCTAATTTACAGTCAAGGTTGAGAAATACTGTCTTATAGTTACAACCTTATCTCTTACCTTCCCTGCACAAGTAAATTTCTTTAAATATATGTTTACTCATTAGGTACCTCCCATGTAATACTCGGAGGACACAATGCAGCTAAGAATATATAATCTCAATCTATTGCACAAAATTATTAAACTCAAAATTGGAAGAATACTATTTTAAAAATGAATTTTATTCTTCAAAAAAATGCCAATATCATAAAAGGTTAAAAAACAAAAAGGCTGCGAACATGTTCAATTTGAAAGACAATTAAGATATTATGGTAAAAATTAAAATTAAAATTAAATAAAATTTAAAAATTAAAAAAAACATTATGGTAATTAGTTGGGCACGGTGGCATGTGCTTATAAAAGGCAGCCAAGGAAGCCGTGGCAGGGTCCGTGGATCACGGTTCGAATCCCACCCGGGGCAACGTAGCGAGACCTAGTTCCAAAAAAAATAGTTGGGCATGGTGCATGCGCCTGTAATCCCAGCTACTTGGGAAGCTGAGGCTGGGCATTACTTGAGTCTGTGGTATCCCGAGCAACATGAACCTGCGGTTCTAAAACCATATGGTAATTATATGCAATATTTGCCCCAAACTGGATTTCATGCTAGATAAAAAATACATTCTATTAAGGATAAAGTCATCCCACACAATTGTTATATGCACAGTGGATTAAATAAAGGTGTCAATGTAAACACTGATAGTCACAACTAAGAGTAGAAAAAAAATACAAATTATTTTTAAGAATAAAAAAATATTTTTATTTTTCTCAAACGCACATTGGCTATTTAGGTTAAAGGGCCATGGTATATGTAATTTACCCTTAACCAATTTAGAAAAAAATTACACATGCACATATATCCACAGAGAGAGCAAGTAATAAAACAAATGAGATAAAATGGTAATAATAGGCAAACTTAGGGAAAATATGAGTGTTCTCTTATTGTTTTTATGTTTGTAACCTTCTATGAGTTAAGGTTATTTCAAAACAATTTTTTTAGTATATTTCAGTTTAAGCCTGGCACGGTGGCTCGTGTCTGTAAGTTTCAGCCTATGAAGCAGCCGGGGCTAGGGATTGCAGTTCGAGTCCCGCTCGGGGTAACACAGCGAGACCTTGTCCCAAAAAATAGCTGGGTGTGGTGGTGCGTGTCTGTAATCCCAGCTAGCTAGGAAGCTGAGGCTAGGGATTGCTTGAGTCCGTGGTACCCCAGGCAACGTGAGCCTGCGGTTCCATGGGCAAAAATAGCGAGACCTAGTCTCAAATAATAATAATAATAATAATAATAATAATAAAGATATTCCAATTTATTCTTCT
The DNA here is from genome assembly GCA_004024945.1 of Uropsilus gracilis. Classification (NCBI taxonomy): domain Eukaryota; kingdom Metazoa; phylum Chordata; class Mammalia; order Eulipotyphla; family Talpidae; genus Uropsilus; species Uropsilus gracilis. The sequence continues at coordinate 73,090 of PVHY01004099.1, read as the reverse complement.
TCAACTTCTGTCCTCACTAATGACTTCTCTATTCCTAATTCAACAGAAAAATATCAGTGTCCATCTAGTTTATCTTTTCAAGCAGCATTTACACGGGTGACCACTCCCACCATTTTTGAATCACTCTCCTAGCTTTTACCATATTTATGTATTTATTTATTTGCTTGTTTATTTGGAGACTAGGTCTTGCTATGTTGCCCAGGGTAGTCTGGAACCCACAGACTCAAGAGATTCCTAGCCTCCACCTCCCAGCTTTCACCATTTTTAGAAAGCACCTTTTCCTTCATTTTCTTATTCTATTGTCTCTACTTCTGCTTTTTAAATGTTTCCTCTAAATACTGTTATTTAGAAGAAGGATTTCTTCTTCTAAATAAATGCAGTGGTTTCTTTAAGGTCAAAGAAACAACCTTTTTTTTTTTTTCTTTTTTTTCTTTTTTTTAGACTAGGTCTTGCTATTTTTGCCCATGGAACCGCAGGCTCTCATTGCCTGGGGTACAAAAGTCTCAAGCAATCCCCAGCCTCAGCTTCCCAGGTAGCTGGGATTACAGGCGCATGCCACCATGCCCAGCTATTATTTTGCAACTATGTCTCGCTACCGGCCCTAGGTCGGACTCGAACTGCGATCCCTAGACCCGGCCACTTCATAGGCTGAAGCTTACAGGCACCAGCCACCATGCCCGGCCCTGTTTCTGAAACTGTTAACCCCTTTCTCCCTAAATGTCTTCATACAAGTTGATCTTCCTACTTTGGGACTCTACCTGCTTGTTCACCTGGCTAACTCCTACTCTTTCTTCAGAACTCAGTTTTGTTTTGTTTTGTTTTGTTTTGTTTTGAGACTAGGTCTTGCTATTTTTACCCGTGGAACCGCAGGCTCTCATTGCCCGGGGTACCACAGACTCAAGCAATCCCCAGCCTCAGCTTCCCAGGTATCTGGGATTACAAATGTGCGCCACCACGCCCAGCTATTTTTTTGCAACTATGTCTCGCTACCGGCCCTAGGTCGGACTCGAACTGCAATCCCTAGTCCCGACCGCTTCATAGGCTGAAGCTTACAGGCACGAGCCACCGTGCCCGGCTCAGAGTTCAGTTTTAGTGTCACCTCTTCAAAGAAGCCTTTTCCAGCCAACTCTTCATTCTTAAACTCTTGTTAAATATTTTCATAACATACTTTGTAGTCAGTATTACAGCTGTACATTTATAACTATCTGTACACACACACACACACTAGTACTACTACTACTGCAACCAACTCTAAGAGGATAGGAATTATTCTATTTTGTTCATTTAGTAATAGTACCAAGCCCAGTGCCATGTCATATAGCTTTTTGATAAACATTTATTAAAGGAATTCAGGAATAGATAAGTAAATTACTATCAAAATGTTTGGCTAGTCACTAGAAAATTCCCATGTCAGCAGATTAAACCAGTCTGTAACTCTCAAGACTATGATTCAGAAGTTGCTTATTGCTGGTTCCAGTTTATACTCTTTAATACTCTTTAATGCATGCAATTTCATCATCCATGGATGAATATTTAACCTAAAGATAATTAGTTATGTGTGAGTATGCATCAGTGAAACCTAAAAGAAACTGTGGATTGTCCTCACTATATGCTGACTAGAAAGCTGCAAGTCTTTGGTGATGAACTGGTTAAACAAAAATATGGTCAATATATTGCTTTGAAAATTGGTGGATAAGACATGGAATTTATTTGGTGTCAAAATCTAAAGAAAGTTCTGTATACGTTAAGAATGTACAATCTTCCATAGGACTAAAAAACTTATATTACCACAGAAGTTATCTTTAACTTATGCAAATGGTTTAAATTCCATGCATGCCTGGTAAAGCCTCAGTTGGTAAAAGGGTGACTAGGACTAAGGTTGTGGATTACACTTAGACAATATGTAATAAAAGGATGCATCGCACAGATCAACTCAGCAGAGTGAGCTAAGTATGGAAATTGACCACAAAACAGTTGCTGTTTGGTAAACCACTGTGGGGCAGCCACAAACCAAAAGATGAATAAATGTACCCTGATCTTTTTGGGAGCAAACTGATGACACATATCTACAGGCACTATAAGCCTATTTCTGGGAATCTTTCATTAGGGAACCATGCAAAGCTATTCAAATAATCTTATGCAAAATATCTCATAGTTAGTCACTAAAATTTTTACTAAATTATCAATACTGTGGGAAAGAATAGGTACACGAGTGAAATATTATGATGATAATAAAAATAACAAAAGTGCAAACACATGGGGAACTGAACAAAATAGTATAGAGACAAATTATATATCATAATTACAATGATGTATATGACATCATATTTCACTTAATAAATGCCAAAAAGAATAGACTTGAAAAGAGAATGATGGAGTTCATTATTTTAATTTTCTTTTTCCTTTTTATACTTAATTTTTAATTAAATGGTAACCCTTTGAAAGATGCTTCTAAAATACATTTCCAAATTTGAAGACAAGACTTGAAAATATTTTTTATGCTGCCTGAGAGCATTCAGCTACATTTGGAGAAAAAATTATTAGCTTTCACATGAAAACTATAAACAGATTTACAAAAACAAAGACATTTATGTAATAAAGCTTTGCAAAGTAAAAAAATAAAAATACATTAAAGAACCTCTCCTTCACTATGTATTTATATTAGTGTAGGTTGATAGATATTCATTTTGTTCTATATGATATAAAATATTATTTTTTATTAAGATTATACCATATTTGTTCATTGGGAGTCCCTAAAGTTGACTCTTATGTCCTTTTGGCATACACTCATCATTTCTTGAGGGACTTTCTTCCTTTCTGGTACCACAGAATATTCCAGACTCTGTATTTTAACTGTTTCAAGCATGAAAAAAGCATTTCTCAAAAAAAGCTTCCTTCCTTTATGACATTTATAAATTAAAATATGGCCACAAGGTATGTTCTTTTTTTTTTTTTGAGACTAGGTCTTGCTATTTAAGCCTGTGGAACCGCAGGTCTTGTTGCCCGGGGTACCATGGACTCAAGTGATCCCCAGCCTCAGCCTCCCAGGTAGCTGGGATGACAGGTGCGCGCCACCACGCCCAGCTATTTTTTTGGAACTAGGTCTTGCTATGGGCCCCAGGCGGGACTCGAACTGTGATCCCTAGCCCCCGCCGCTTCATAGGCTGAAGCTTACAGGCACGAACCACCGTGCCCGGCCTAGGAATCTTCTTTGATACCAGCGTCTTGTTACTTCTAGGCCCTCTCAGCAAATAAAGGTAAAAAATACATGTGCACAGATACACACACACACACACACACACACAAGTCTTTTTTTTTTTTTTTTTTTTTTTTTGAGACTAGGTCTTGCTATTTTTGCCCATGGAACTGCAGGCTCACGTTGCCGGGGTACCACAGACTCAAGCAATCCCCAGCCTCAGCTTCCCAGGCAGCTGGGATTACAGGTGTGTGCCACAATGCCCAGTTACTCTAACCGTGATCTCTAGCCCCAGCCGCTTCATAGGCTAAAGCTAACAGGCATGCACCACCGTGCCCGGCTAAAAACACAAGTATATACCATCTACATCAACTTTTAAAAAAGTCATCTGAGGAAGTCATCATAGAACCTAATCCTTGAACATCAGAAAAGTTTTGAAATGAGCAGTCTTAATTCACACCCAGACTACACCTTTGCAAACCAGAACCATCTTGTTCAGTCATTCCTTAAGTTCAGACCCATGGGAACTGTGTGAAATAATATCTCTCATCCAACATTAATAGAAGGTATACTGTGGATTGTATGTCCACCTAAGTAGGACGATTGGAGTCACAAGTAAAAGCAAACACATCAGCCATCTTTTGAGGATCCTGCTGGTGGGGGAAGATGGACTTTCTTTAAAAGAGAAAACAAAAGATAGCCTGTGGAAAAGGGATATGTGACCAATTGCATACAGGAGGTATATAACTGTTCGAACGTATACCTTGTACAATCCACCCATCAGGAACTGACATAGGAAACTGCCCTCTGAAATGAAAGCTCCTTTGGTCATACTGGTATGAGGAGAAGCTGTTCAGTCCTTTGGGGGAAGGGGTAGCAAGGCCTGCTCCAGCACTGCAGCTTTCGCTGAAGGTGTACTGGCTTCTTGGAAGGGACTATCTGCTGGAGGGTTCAAAGTCTCTAGTAACTGGCTGTGTTCCTCTTCCTGCACCTCCCCTTTACAACGATCAAGGTGAGGGGGAGGTTGCCCTTTTCTGTGCCACCAAATAGGTCTCTGACTTTTCCAAATCTGATCTATGCAGGGACACCAAATTATGAAATTCCTCTAATTTGACAAGGTGAGCTTGTCCCAACCAGTTAGCATTTGTCCAAACTGACTCTCAGCCAGAAGCTTCGGCTCCTCTTGAACCAAAAACACTGTGTAAAGCTCTTAAACACATACACAAAGATCTCCAGAAGCACAAGTCTAAAGCAAGATTGAAAATGAGCCCCTAGAAGTATGCCCACAGAATCTCCCAGAGACAAAAAAATCAATTCCTATACCCCAGACCTTGTCAGATCCCCCAAAACAAAACTTTGTGAAGTGAAGAAGAAATAAGAGAAATAAAATCATCTAAAAAATGTTTGAATTCCTATCTAAATCAAACTGCAAACCTAAGAAGAATTCTACTGAAAATTAAACTTCTCTAAACTAGACACAGAAAAATCCTGCTACATGTCCTGCCATTGCAGCACACTTATGGTCAAGGACAAGCAGGAGTTCCTTGGGCTGGCCTGCCATGAGTATCGGGCTCCACGCTGAAACTGAGAAAACTGGGGGAGGAAGGCAGTCACCAGGTTGGTGTTGGTGGGTTGTCATCCCAGTGTTTACAATTGTAGGACACATATTAAAAACAGGCACACAGGGAGAAATAAGAGGATTTACAAGCAGCAAGTGAGAAAAGGAAGAGGAGGGGGAGAAGGAGAGAGAATGTTTATCCCAATTCTACCCTAAATAGTGTAGGTGACTCCGAGTTTGGAGTTCAAGTAGCGGCCAGTTTTGGCAGACGGTGGCCCAACCTCATTCTCTCCCACTCCCAAGCTGAGGAGCAGAAATTGGCCACACACCGGTGGAGGATGAGGACAGCTACCAGCAGTGTGGACTGGCCTGCCGAAGTGTGGGGCATTTGTTAGGTGCTGGTTGCAGTAACACGGCCAACTCTGAGTCTGAGAGCAAATGCCATTAGCCAGGGATACACTTGTTGAAGCAGGCATGGGTGGAGGGAGAAGAGAGTGGGGATAAGCCAACTGTGCTTAGGGAGTGCTTATCTGTGCTAGGGGTTTGGGCAAATAAACACATGGAGGGAAAGCCAAGGTGGCCCACTGAAGAGGAGACCCAAGAGCCACAGGGCCTGGCATCCTCCATCGCAAAAGACCTGAGTGTGAAACAGAAACACATCCAGACACAGGGTAGTACACACAAAGAAGCAGGGTTCGCTGCTGCGTGTCACCTGTCTTATTTATTCCCCCATGGCCGCTCTGCTCTGTCCCTTTCCCAGAAGCCCCTTTGCTCAGGGGATGGAGTTCAGACCATGACCCTGTGTTGACCACACCCACTCAAAAGTCAGCCCCAGATGTCAGGGGATGGAGTTCTTCTTCCTGGTGGGAGAAGCAGTGCTCAGCTGTGGAGTCTGTGTCAGGTAACTCAAGGGTCAGAGGTACCAGGCTTAGCCTTTCTAGGCTGTTGCTCCAAGCTGGGTGCTCCACCTATATGATGATATACACTGTATTCAGATTAAAATATAGGCCGGGCATGGTGGTGCACGCTTGTAAGTGGCAGCCCAGGAAGCCGCGGCCAGGGACAAGGATCGCGGTTCAAGTCCTGCTGGGGCATGTAGCAAGACCTAGTTCCAAAAAAACAGCTGGGTGTGATGGCGCATGCCTGTAATCCCAGCTACCTGGGTAGCTGAGGCTGGGGATTGCTTGCATCTGTGGTACCCTGGGCAACGTGAGCCTGCATTCCACAGGCAAAAATAGCGAGACCTAGTCTCAAAAAAAGAAAAAAAAAACGATTAAAATATAGTCATCATGGGTCTGATTAATTCACCTCCACCTACTCCTCCATTTCTTCATTTTTTTTTTTTGCCATATCCATGAAGTTACCAGTTTCTTTTTTCCCCCTGGATTTTAGAAAGTCCTTAACAAACTATTCAAAAGTTCTTTTATCCTTAGTGGGCTCAAGAAAGAGATGTCTTAGAGGTTGGCCTTTAGTGTGATAGATTTCAGAGGGGTATTTCAAATTATCTATACCTTTCACCTATCTGTTCACAGATATCCACTTACTTCACTTATGTTTCCACATATTTTCCTGATGGACTTTAGCTACAATTAGCAGCATCAGTTTGGAAAAAGAAGGAAAGCAATTGGAAATATACATTTCCACTTAACTAGATCTTTAGATTACATATGGGTAAACTAATTAGAAGTACTTCCAAACTTGTATTCAGAGGGAGTACTTTGAGCTTCAGGGATAAGTGAACGAGGACGTTTTAGAAGTAGGGTTTACCTCTAAGGAGGTGTGAGAATGATACACAATGTGAGTTTCTTTCTATATAGTCTCTAGTCTGCTCTGCTATACTTCCCAACAACATCAGCAGAGGCCTAGAGACAATGTGTCCTTGTTTTACAAAACATTCTTTCACAGAGTCCTCCTAGCAGAGTCTGGTACGGAGTGGAGAGTGAGGAACTATTTCTGCCAAAGGAAATATCAGAAATTGTGCAGGATTTTTTACAGGGAATCTACTACCCTTCCTGGAGATTTTGAAAAGGGCTGAATAAAGGATGACACTGAACAGCTACGGCAAGTAAAAAAAAGAGGAAATGTCTCTGGGGAAAGCCAGTTGCTCTCTTAAGATAGCCAGTACTCAGGAATTCTAAAGATAAGTATGGACTCTGAACTTTGTATGCCAACTAGAAGTCAGGGTAATGATGATTTGGAGAGTAACAGCTCAGGAAGACTTAGTGCCTAACTGACCTAGGTGAGTCCAAGTCTTTTATTTAAAAAAGAGATAACTTTTTTCCCTATGACTTTCAAAGCACTATGCTTGCTTTCTAAATGCTTAAAAATTACAAAGAAGAAAAAAATGGTATTCATATCACTACATATCTATAACTATGGACAGTGAGAGTGAGTTCTATTATTATTATTATTGTTATTTTTTTTGAGACTAGTCTCGCTATTTTTGCCTGTGGAACCACAGGCTCATGTTGCCTGGAGTACCACAGACACAAGCAATCCCCAGCCGCAGCTTCCCAAGTAGCTAGGATTACAGGAGTGTGCCACCACACCCAGCTATTTTTTTTGGAACTAGGTCTCCCTATGGGCCCCAGGCAGGACTCTAACCGCAGTCTCTAACCCCTGCCGCTTCATAGGCTGAAGCTTACAGGCATGAGTCACCATGCCCGGCCAAGTTCTATTATTTTTAATGATACATTTTTGCACCTTCTTTGTCACAAGCATTATTAGAAGGGCGACCTCTTCATCTCAAGCAATCTGTGTGGGTAACCATACAGATTGAAAAGGAAATCACAGGGATGAAACAAATAGATTAGGGGGAATCTGAAAAGAAGAAGGAATCTGAAAAGAAGAATAGTGCGCACATATGGATGCCTCTGTCTTGTTGGTAAATGTTGGAATTTTTCTAAAACTATACACGGATTCCCCTTGGAGAAAATGTAGAAGATGCCTCAGTTGTCCTTTCTCTGAGGATCAAGAACACTGGAATACAATTGACCCATGAACAACTGGGGGTGAGAAGAACCAATCTAAATAACTTAAATTGTGATTCATTAAGAAATGAAGCTGAAGTTGCTGACAGTGAAAATTATATTAATTATTATTATTATTATTTTGAGACTAGGTCTCGCTATTTTTTGCCCGTGGGACCACAGGTTCTCGTTGCCCAGGGTACCACAGACTCAAGCAATCCCCAACCTCAGCTTCCCAGGTAGCTGGGATTACAGGCAAGCACCACCACGTCCAGCTATTTTTTTGGAACTAGGTCTTGCTATGGACCTCAGGCGGGACTCGAACCGCGATCCCTAGCCCCTGCCGCTTCATAGGCTGAAGCTTACAGGCAGGAGCCACCGTGCCCGGCAAATTATATTAACTATTTATTAAAATTGTTGGCAAAAAACAAAAAATAGTAACAAAAAGCACTATAGGCTATGCTGGTGTCCCACTGACATCCCCTTTGATCTATGCCCCCCAAAATTCTCTGCTTGCAACTTTTTTTTTTTTTTTTTTGAGACTGTGTCTGGCTATTTTTGCCCTTGGAACTGCAGGCTCATGTTGCCCATAGTACCATGGCCTCAAGCAATCCCCAGCCTCAGCTTCCCAGGTAGCTGGGATTACAGGTGCGCGCCACCACGCCCAGCTATTTTTTTGGGACTAGGTCTTGCTGTGCTGCCATGGGTGGGACTTGAACTGGGATCCACAGTTTGATCGCAGTTGCTTACAGGCACGCACCACTGGGCCTGGCTGCTTGCAACTTTTTACCTGAAGACTTTTCCTCATCCTCTGGTGGGGAGGTCAGAAGTGCCAAGAAATTTTCTCTCCTGAAAACATCCTTGCAAACAATGACAAGAAGTTGATATTCTTTTTTTTTTTTTTTCGAGACTAGATCGCGCTTTTTTTTGCCTGTGGAACCGCAGGCTCTCGTTGCCCGGGGTACCACAGACACAAGCGTTCCCCAGCCTCAGCTTCCCAGGTAGCTGGGATTACAGGCGCGCGCCACCATGCCCAGCTATTTTTTTTGGAACTAGGTCTCGCTGCGTGCTCCAGACGGACTCGAACCGCGATCCCTAGCCCCGACCACCGTGCCCGGCTAAGAAGTTGATATTCTAATGTCAGAAAGAAGAAATGTGTATTAGCAAATGCAAATGCAGTGGAGTGATGCAGTGAGGATTAAAAGAAGGATGCAATTCAGCGCACACTTAGAAGAAACAACTCAGATTCTTGGTGACTTTAACTGTTGCAAGGTAGTCCTCAGGGAAAGGGGAGTTTCCAGTTTCTTTGCCCCACCCAAGGAAGGGTGGAGCTGAACAGGGAGGGGAAGCTAGAGAGACAAGGAAAGAAGGAATGGAGGAGAACGGACTAGAAGGAGGCCTGCAGGAGGCACATGGAACAAAAAGACTTATGAGGAAGCTGTGTTTGCTTCTAAGCCTTGGACTGGTGCCAGGGTCTTGGGGAATGTGAAAGGAGATACTTGAAACACACACAGGTCAAAGACCTATGGAGAGGTTAACAATGGCAACCGTTATCTTGATTTTGATTTTGCTCCTTTCACCCCAGATATGCTTGACCTCCTCTGCCCCTTTCCAAGGGTTCTCCATTAGAAGTGCCTCAGACTTGTGGTAAGATTTGGGCCTCAGCTGCCTTGTTTTGGGTCAACCCTGTTTGGCTAAACATTTGCTCATGAGGGTAACTTGGGTGCTTGATTTGGAAAGTGTATTATCTTTCTCTTCTCTTGATTACACTCGATTTATATTAAAGTTTTTTTCCACTTAAGGTCTTAATCACTAGAGTATGTTTTGTCTTGATGCAGCAGATGGCAGAACCTATTGAAAGCAGGCACATTTGGGGGTCCCTGGGTACCCATCTTCCTGCCTTGTAATATAATGAGAATACTTTTGGTGGAATGGTATCTGCAGAGTCTTACAAGGGCTTGACAGATCTTTCAAAAAGGCTGAGAGTATCTGGGTACAAATCTTGTGAGGTTACCTTGGGGTAACCCAGTGATCCCTCTCAGTCCAAGTGTCTTAAGAAAGGTCTGGGGGAAGATCTAGAGCCCTAACTGAGCATAGCAGTGGGTTGAGTGAATGTGTAATGACATAAAGTTGGAGACAGCAGATCTAAGAAACCAGTAAGATTAAATTAGTAGAAATCATATAATTACCATTTAAAATTTTGTGTTTAAATAATAGACTGCTCAAATGCAAGATGGGAATGATTTAGCTTGGCAACATTTGCTTCAACATGATCCAGAGATTTTAGTTGATTATAAATTTAAGAAAAGAGCCAAGGATATTACTTAATTCCTAAAAAAGCTAGCTCAGGCTTGGGCTGTGATAATTGATGATTCATAGAAGATAGAGGGAAAAGAAGTGGAGGCACCAGGAGAATGCTAGGTTTTTTGGAAGTAAAGACAGGCAGAGAAGGAGGAAAATAAAATAGCAGTTAAAAGGTGAAAATGTCATTTAAAAAATGAGGATGGAAGAGACCTGAATATGTTTATAGATGAGGGGAAGGACCTACCTTGTGAACACGGTGGGGGGTGGGGGGGAACTCAAGGAGGGTTGAAAAGAGGATAATTATACAGGATTCTGAGAAAGTCGTTTTGGAACGGAAAAGGGAATGTGTCATGCTTCGAGAGACTGGAGAGAAGGCTGGAAGGATGGGAGTGACCAGATAAACGGCTGTGTTTGAGAGGAAATTCAGGCAACTGGGAAGAATACAGGCTAACGTTTTCAATTTATTTGATGAAGTAATACTCCTCTGGGACAGAACTGCAGTTTTTGAGAAAGTGTGGAAAGAGAGAGAGCAACAGGGAATTTGGGGAAGTTCGTAGGGAAGGAAAGAGAAGTTCCAGATATAATGACATTCTTGGTTTTTGCAATGGGATCCTGAAATCAACAGGCTTCTTCATGGTCTCTTTAAGATCAATGCCCTCTAGGGAGATCAGCATCTTATTGACCTCCTCTGGCTTTTCCAACCTGGCTCAGGACTGCCAGTCTAGGCTCAAGAATGTGTTCATGAATCATACTTTAAAAAGTAAGCTGAAGTGGAATTCTTAAGGAAAAAAACCTTTGAGACAGAAACATTTTGAAAAACATCCTTACTCTGCCAGTCGGGAACGCTTCCTGTTAACATTAAAGAGGACGGAAATTATACAGAGGTAGTAGGTGAAACAGCTTGAAATACATAAATGAGTTTCAGTGATGTAACTATCAGACAATGGTTAACTTAAAGACAAAAAACGTGTTTTAAAGTAGAACTTCAAGAATCAGACGGGAGGGGTCTGGATGAATGGAGGGCTTCAGGGGGAGGAGGAAGTGTCCCAATAACCATTTACCGATGTTGTGATTTAAAGAATTAAAAAAATCATATTTGGAAGGCCAGTTCATGAACTATCTTTCACCATTCTACAAAAGCGCCCAAAGCGAGCTGAAAGGCCGGCATACATGAAAGGAGTATGTTTTTCTCTACCCTCAAAATTTTATTGAGAAATACAGACTCAGTTTAAGTGTTAAAAATGAGTATCTTTAGGCCGGGCACGGTGGCTCGTGCTTGTAAGCTTCAGCCTATGAAGCGGCCGGGGCCAGGGATCGCGGTTCGAGTCCCGCCTGGGGCCCGTAGTGAGACCTGGTTCCGAAAAAAAACAGCTGGGCGTGGTGGCGCACTCCTGTAATCCCAGCTACCTGGGAAGCTGAGGCTGGGGATGGCTTGAGTCTGTGGACCCCGGGCAACGAGAGCCTGCGGTTCCACGGGCAAAAATAGCGACACCTAGTCTAAAAAAAAAAAAAAAAAAAAAAAAAAAAAAAAAAAAAAAAAAAAAAAAAAAAAAAGAGTATCTTTAACAGAACCTGTTACATGAGAAGACGCGCAAAACGCAGCTAGATAACTGGAAAAAAAATTAAGTTCTTTCATTCGGAGAGTAGGAGAATAACTTCTCCACGACTGGAAAAGAAGTCGGAGTCACAAGACCAGGCGACCAGGTCAAGACGTCCGGGCTGCAACAGCGTTTGCCCGGCGTTCTTGAACGGTCCGCGCCGCCGCAGAACGCAAGCCTGTCACCACTAGAGGGCGCAAGGCCGAGTCTGTCTACGGAAGTCCCGCCCCCATTTCCGGCGGGAGTGGGGCGGGGCCAGCAGCAGCTTCCGGCTTATGTGCGGTGTCTAGACTTCCGCACGTGTTCGTTTCTTCGGCAATTTTGGATCCCTGGTAAATTTGTGGTGCTGGGGTCCCTAGAGCCGTGAAGATGAAGGCGGTAAGTCTTTTCAGAAGTCGTTCCCGTGGCTGAGCTCCCTTTGGTTGACAGGCGCCCTGGTGTTGCCTTGCAGCGGGTTTCACCCTGGTTCGGGGGCGGTGACCTAAGTGGTTTAGGGATTCGCTCTTGGCTGTCAGTCTCACTCCTGGCTTGCGGCGCCCACCGTGCACTTTCATCGCGGCAGCCGGTGAGATCAGCGAGCTCCAAGTTGCATCCTTAGGATGTCCGACTTTGGAGGATTGAACCCCTTATTTTATTGATGAGAAACAGAGTTCTGGCCTCAATAAGTTTTTGAGTCTTGGGACCTGAATGAAGCGAGACCATTTTTCCAGTAAAGAGTAAGCAAGTGATTTGCTCCGGTTCTTGCAGAAAATTGGAGTTCGCCCAGAGTGTGGATTTTCCAAAGAGGGACCACCACTTGGAGAGTTTGAACTCAGTTTCGCCCTCCTTAGTTTAGAGGTCTATGACAAGTTACACAATCTCTTTAACCCTAGCTTCATCAGTAATGTAGGAACGATCACGGCAGTCCCTGCTTAATTAGGATGTCTTTGGCCAGTGTAGTCGCTTGTAAACGGTATAGTAGTATGTCAAAGTCTGTTTTTGCTAAAGACCGCCAACGTTTTTGCTGAGCATGTTAAACTACAGGTGTTGAGCTGGCCAAAAATAAGAATTTACTATCAGATCAGTGAGTCTTAACTTTTTGTTGTGTTGTTAAGCTCTTTTTGAGCAGCTGTGTTTAAGTCACAGAAAGACCTCTGATTGATGCGCTTTCGCTGTTCTGTAGGATTTTTTTTTTTTTTTGGAGACTAGGTCTCGCACTTTTTTGCCCTGTTCTGTAGGATTAATGCCATAGGTTTTTGTTTTTGCTTTTACATGCAAGATTCATGACTGTGAGACATAATTCTGAGATTGGCTTAATGAAATTTGTAATAGATTTACTTTTTTTTTTTTTTTGGAGACAAGGTCTCACTATTTTTGCCTGTGGAACCGCAGGCTCTCGTTGCCCGGGGTACCACAGACTCAATCCCAAGCCTCAGCTTCCCAGGTAGCTGGGATGACAGGCGTGTGCCACCACGCCCGGCTATTTTTTTGGAACTAGGTCTCGTTACGGGCCCCAGGCAGGACTCGAACCGCGATCCCGAGCTCTGGCTGCTTCATAGGCTGAAGCTTACAGGCACGAGGCACCGTGCCCGGCTGAAATTTGTAATAAATTTAACCTAATTTTTAAAGTAGTTTAATTCCCTTGGATAGTTAATGCTCCTTCTATTGTTTTCTAGAGAAGAAATAAAAAACAGGTCCCAAGCTTTCGGAAGTTGATAAAAACTAGTAAAGTCAAACTTGAAAATAAACTTAAAAATAAGCAGTTCAAACAACAAAGCACTCTCAAAAAGTATCGGAAAGAACAGAGGAAGCTAAGGCAAGCTGTAAAAGATGCTGTGTCTAAGAAACCCATTCCATTGGAGGACCCAAAAGAAAAACGACGAGGTAATTGTGAAAGTATTCACCTTGCCCTGGTTTCCATTGATTTGTTCTAAATGTTTTTTATGAAATCACTTTGCTTTCTAGTAAATCATTCTTATGCTCATATTGTCTTAAGAATAGGTGAGGTGCGGACAGGTAAAGATAGTTTACTTTATTTAATTTGCTTGAGAAAATAATTCAGAATAATTCATTGTGAGAAAGAGTCTCTGATTTTAGTTTGTCTGGAAAGCAGAACTGAAGATAGGATATTTGGGGAAGCAAACTCAAAAGCTGTCATGTAAGTAAATGTTTGTCCCCATGCTAATCCTGCCACTTTCCCATTCACTGGCAGTTAACTGATTTAAGAACACTGCTTGTTCCTGATGCATTTTTCAGTGTTGCCAAGGTTAGTTTAGTTTTCTAAACTCTGGGCTTCTTAGATTTGGGAACTTGGAATGAAATAAAGTTGTAATTGTCAGGGTTATTGTTTTGTAAAATTATCCAAGAATTTTGAAATACTCAAAATAAGTATAGCAGGACCAGTTCTTCTGTAAGACAAGTTCTTCTGTAATGCTGCTGGTACTTGCAGAGCATTCATATTTAACTGCATCTGACCATTCTTCTGTCCATGTCATTCTCTTTCTTAATTCTGACATTTAATTTGTTGTGGCATGCTTTGATGTATAAAAAGTCAGTGGATTGGAAGTTTAGGAAACTGAGGGTTTTTTTTGATTTTGCCGTGTGTCATCCATGTAACATTTAGCTTTCAAGGTCAGAGATGCTAGCATTTTGCCTAGCTCAGGACACCTTAGTACAACAAAGAATTGTTCTGTCCAACATGTTAGTTGTACACCATTTCAAAACCCTGGACTCGGGTTTTAGAGAAGCACAGGCTTTTCTTATTGAGACACAAAAATTACAGATCCTTCATCTTTAGTATTTGTTTCTCTCTTTTTCTATCTTCTGGTGGAACAGGTAAGAGGATTGAGCGGGAAGAGGAAGAGGAGGAGGAAGCCCTTCCTTTAGATATGATGGATGAAGATGACTTACAGTTAATGAGGGATCTAGGACAAAGAGCATCTTTTCTGACAAGAGATCTTTCTTCTAGGTAACGACTTCATTTAGATTATAATTATATCTTTTTAGCATTAAATACTTTGGTCTGATTTTTACATATGTGGTTAGTGCAGAAATGTTCAGCTCCAAACTGTGTATAAAGAGGAACCTTTTATTTAGTATGCATCTTTATTTCATTTGAGTTTGAATAGTGATATAGAGGGAATGTGGGAAGAATGTTACTCTTTGGCTAAACAGTTCTGAGTTCTTTTTTGATCATGATTTTGGTATTCTTTATCCTAATAGATGGCATTATTCCCATTTAGAGGGGAAACTAATACTTTTCCATAATCACAAGTAGTGATTCTGAAATTTAAACTTAGATTTAAAAAAAAAAAACTCTTAAGTTTATATAGTGTTCTGAAGGTTTTTGGGAAAGTCAAATAGCATGATGTCACCCTTGCCTCTATGGACTGTTCTTCAAAATCAGATGTCCTGTAACTTTTGCATTTATTTTTCATCTAAAGAGAAAACTAGATGTAACCATAGATTATATCTTTGTGGCAGATTTTTCCATGTACTTCATTTACTAATTGAGTGCCTGATCTAACTACTGATACTCTATATTCCTGTTGAAGGTTTGGTTAGTAGTTTTTTGTTTTTTTGTTTGTTTGTTTTTGTTTTTACTTTAAAAATGATAGGTATCTAGATTTATTTTTAATACATTAAAACTGAAGATTGAATTATTTTTTTTCTGCAGTGAACCTGTTCATTCCAAGAAACGAAAACATGAGCACATTATAGATAAATATGAGAAAATACCAAGAACTCTGCAAACTGCACCAGAAAAGGAACTGATTCACTTGCTTCCTATCAAAGATAAAAGTGGTATAATCCCACAGACCAGGGAAAAGCCAGGTGAATCTAAATGGCTGGTGTATTCAAATTTTAGTTTCTCACTAGTATCATATTTTTTAAAGTTTAAAATTTAATTTTGGTTTTTACCCAATTATTTTGACCTGTACTGAAAACTTTTTCCCAAGGATGCAATGTGCACTTTCTACATTTGACTACAAAACAGAAGTAACTGCAGTTAGTTATAGCAGGCTTGATGGTTTTGACCAGAAATGATAATCTTGGGTATTTGTTGTATTGTGAGGACCATTGAAATTACAGGGTTAAGATAATTTTTTTTAGAGTATTTCACCAAATCCTGTTGTTTCTAAAATTAGAGCATATTGCTTGCCTTTTTTCTGTACTTTTTTTTTTTTTTTTTTTTTTT